>JACEIK010008717.1:44925-59959 GCA_018107945.1 Datura stramonium | reverse complement strand
ATTTAAGATACAAGCTAAAAATAAAGCATGCACGCTTTGATCAATGAAATGAAATACAACTATGTTAAGACTTCTTAACCTCAAGAGTCGACTCTCAATCAAAGCAAACTCATGCAAATCAACCGATTAAGAGATCCCACATGAACTATGTTCTTCATTAAACATGTGCCCTCACGAAAAGAGAGTTACCCAATTTCACACGCAAAAACAATTTTTTATATCACAACATGTGTGGGTACATAAATAGAATTTCACTCTCTCACAAAGAATTCACATGCATCATGTAATGACCCATAAGCTTGCCCTTAGTGTTGTACTCCACTAATTTGAGGATGTACGAGTGTAAGATCAAGTAGGACTTTTTAGGTTGTAATGTACTCAGGTGTGGGTAGGTACTATTGTGATCAATAATAGTGTCTATCTTCCCTAAGCGCCTTCAATACATCACGCCCTCATTGCGAACTTCCCTTCCCTTACTTCACCTTTTTAACCTTGGTAGTTTTCTTCTTCCTCTTTTGTTCCCCCATTTCTTTTAGGCACTTTTAGATCATTAGTAAGGAGTTGTATAAATAATTTTTCATTCATTTGTTTTCTTACTCCTTACTAATAATCACCACTTTTACCCAAGTGCACCTTTGACCTTTCACTTTTTACAGCTTCCACTTTTCCTTTCTTTACATTCTTCTCACTCCCTTTCCTCTTTGATTTTTCTTCTTTAAGTGCTTAGGAGCTTTGGATCAAATTCCAAGGTTAATGAAATAAAAATGGTTAAGCTTATGTTATTATCAAAGGAATAGGCTAAAGGCTCAATGGGCGACTAGGATTAATATTTCCAAGGTAGGTAAAGCAGGGATAAAGATTAGGTTCATTCAAAGAAATGCCTAAATCATCTCCTACACTTTACATCCTTCATTTCGTTTTATAAACAGACCAGGGCAAGTTCTAGACAATCCATAATAGCCTGAGAATACTCAAAAACCTTACACTCATTGCACATGCTCAATTCAAGACACATTCGGCCAGACTCTTACTCATTAATCACAAGAATTTAAAATTAAGCTTCAATCATATCGAGTCAAATTCAAGAGCCTAAGTGTCTCAAACAAAGTTATGCACTTGCATGCTTCAAAACTACATATACTTGCATCTTACAATCATATATAGCACATAATAAGAATATCAAGCATCCATTAGCTACGGTTCAAAAACCAAAACCTATTGACTAATTTTCCTCAAGACGGTCGTCATCCATTCTTCGTCGGAAACGAGTCCCTAGCTACGACTAAAACATTATATACAGACAAATAAAAATAAAAAATAAAAAATTTTATTTTCGGTTCAAAGACCCCGTCGGAAAAGAGCAGAAAGAAAAACCAACGAGGTTATGAATTCATGCTTGACTCACAAATTTTTTTTCAACTTTCTCCAATCTTTTCCTGGCTTGTTACATTCACCAACAATTTGTTAAGCCCAAAAATTTTGAATTTTAGAATTTTCTGAAATTTCCCTCACCCCACACTTAAATCATGCTATGTCTCATAGCATCAAATTAGCATTTAAAGGATGAGAAACACTTCACGAAGGCTAAGCCTAGCGAAAACATGGTTTCTTCAACTTTGCGAGGTGGGTGTTCCCTTACACTTTTCTCTTCCATGCTTGTTAGCTTCCTCCTCCCAAAGGGTACTCGAGACTTCCCTTTCATCATGTAACTTTCCACCAAAAACAACAAAAAATGAAAAATGCATAAAATCAATAAAAAATGCAAGAATTAAAATGGTACCCATGGTACCCAGCAGGTTGCCTCCCAAGCGGCACTTCATTTCACGTCATGGCACGACGTATTACGTTTCACTTGCTTTTTCCTCCCGCCTTGAGATATGAATCTCACCCTAATTTCTTCTCTAATTTTCTTTTATGCTCCCGGGGTGGTGGTGAAAATTGTAAGGACCAACGATAGATATTAGCCTTTGGCGTTTATTGGCCCTCCTAGTAAGTGAAGTCATTTGTCTATTGAAATCTGCCAATTTTAGAATATATGGAACTTGGTCCTCCTCTTGACATTTCTCCATAAGCTCGGAAGACTCTATTTCTATGTCGTCCAACCAAACTTAAGGTAGAAAAATGCTTCAAGTGAGGTCAGTGCACCTTGATGCAGCTACCCAGCGCAATTGACCTCCTTACTTGTATACTCTTCTCTTGCATCAACATCTATCTCTCCAATATTGTCAAATGGGTATACTCTATCTTCTCCCCTGACGAATTTTCTATAGTATAGGCTCATCTTGCAGGACACTCAAGAAGTTCTAAATGTCGGGCTTCATCGAAAATTCACCCTTGTCTTCCTCTTGTAATTCCTCTTGGCCCATCGCCTACAAGCGCCAGCAATTGATCACAACCGGCCTCGGCAATCATCTCCCTAGTGAATTTAGCTCATCATTTTTAGAGCCTCTGCATTCTCCTCTTTCCGACTCATCAATGTTGCCATTGCCTCCTTCATTGCCTCGATTGCTCAATGAGTTGTTTCGGCATGTCTTCTAATCGGTCTTGGCGTCCCAAGTCCCCGTTTTCAGCATACTGTATTCATCCAAAAACACTTGAAGGATCATAGTAGGGGTTCGGGGAAGGGAATATGCATTGGCTTGACCATCCCAATGGCCATCTTGACCACCACATATATTGCATATTGTTACAATGTTGCCACCGGTGGCGTCCCTCACAGAAAACTCGAAAAGGTTCGTCAAAATATGAGTATTCACCATTTAAACCATTTGTGTTCCACGATGTCGTAATAAGAAGGGTATCAGAAAAACAATCAAAAATATTAAAAAAATAAAATAAAAATAAAATCAAGAAACGTTGTCGCGCTTGTATAGAATTCGTTAACTAACACTTAAGATTTTTTTTACCAATTTCGATCCCAAACATGACGCCAAAAACTTGATGAGCCCTTGAAGTGTACCGGGTCGTGCAAGTAATATAGTAGCTCTTTTAAGAGCCCAGGAATGTCGAACCCACGGGGGCTGGACTGCGGGGTGAAACCTTTTCAAGTGTTAATTTACTAAAACCATAATAATGAAGACAACGGTGTCGAAGAGTTTTTATATTATTTTGGAAACTATTTTTATACTAAGTGAGATTTTGCTAATTGATCACGAACTATGAATGGCAAAGGCATTCTAAGTTACAACGAACATGTAAAGAAACTAATTATCAAGCTACTGGTTTATCTTTTCTCAGGTTGCTAGTCGGAACTTATACTAGTTAAAACTCTAGAAGTATTCAACCCAACTTAAGAATCATGAACCTTCCGCCTACATTTAACTGATAAGAAGAAATTCATGTTCTAGCCATACGAAACCGATTCCACACTTGACTAATACGACTTTTAAGGTATATTTCTATCTGAGTAAATCAATTCCCAATTTTTGGCAAGAAAGATCATATCTGATAATTCACAGCTTTCGGTTGCCTCTCGGGTGAAAGCCCAGGACTTTTTAGTTATTAACATTGGCCGAGATATTAACGTAGTAAGAACGAAATTAAATAGAACAACCATAGAAGAAAAAGATGAAAAAACGAATGTCAAATAATTACATTTCAATCTGATAGTTCACCAACCTCGGCGAAAGGGAATTAGCCCTCATTTATTAGTTGAACATCAGTAAATGAATGGAAATCATGCAAACAATTGAAAGGAAGAAGAAAGGGATGAAAGCCCTAAGAATTTTCGTCCTCAAAATTGCACGTAACCCACGTTCTTGCTCCACCAGAGTCGAATGTCCCGAAAATAAACTAAGTGTGCTATTTATAACCTGTGGAATTGTTCTAGGAATAACAAGCAACGTGTCAAGGTGTGAACATTGCCTCGGATTACAGCTTAAGCAGAGCCTTAAAATCGCCCAATCGGCAGCGGCACCTGCCCGCGTTAGCGGCAATGACACTTGGCTCTTCAGAGGCGGCACGCGTTGCACCCCCTTGGTCGCGGCCACCCTGCGTAGCCGTTGCCAGGCGGGGGCTGTCTTGGGCAACCTGCCACCACCGTGGCACGTTCTTAGGCCTTGAGTGGGGCTGTTTTGGACCTCCTCTTGTCGCGGATTTGCGTGTTTATTGATCTCAAACTCTCTACTTCACCAACTCGTAAGTTAGCTCCTCAAAAATTATTTAAAACCTACAAAACAACAACTAATCATGTTGGTTAGTATAAAGCACACTTCCCTACACACTTGAGAATATACACACATTGTTGGATAAACAGGCGGCGTGCATTTGAGTATCGTTTTGGCATATAAATATTCCCCTGATCAAGAAGAAGATACAAAAAAGAAATGAATGAATAGTTGAAAACACACCACACCCATACAATTGCATAAAAATGGTGAAAAGGGAGGAAAATGTTGAAAAAGCGAAAATGGTGAAATAAGTGAAAAATGAAGCTACGTGTATGTAGTGCCAAAGAGGGTTTAGTAACTAAAAATACCATATTCCTACAATTTACATGAGAATATACACACATTGTTGGATAAACAAGGCGAAAGTGATGCATTTGAGTATCGATTTGGCATATAAATATTCCCCTGATCAAGAAGAAGATACAAAAAAGAAATGAATGAATAGTTGAAAACACACCACACCCATACAATTGCATAAAAATGGTGAAAAGGGAGGAAAATGTTGAAAAAGCGAAAATGGTGAAATAAGTGAAAAATGAAGCTACGTGTATGTAGTGCCAAAGAGGGTTTAGTAACTAAAAATACCATATTTACCATACCAAGCCTGAAAGCCTACAATACAAGTTTAATCAAGTCCTATAGTGATCCTAGCCTGACCATCCGAAGAGCCGAAGTAGAGAAAATAAGGGCAAACTATGGTATCCGATGTGCAGTATTTGAAACTTCCTTGTAAGAGTGAGTCTTACTTGTTTAGTCTCATGTTTCATATTTTAATATATCTCTGAGTGGGGGACTTCATTTGTTGTGAGGGTACGTGGTTTGTGTTTTATTTTTCCAGTTGTCCGTGTGAAAAGCATTGGTGATGACTTGACTATCAGTTAATAACTAGATGACGTATCTTGATCCCTGTTTATCATGGTTTGTGGTTAATTGATATGCATATGCTGATTTGGTTGACTGAAAAAAGGATTAAAAGTTGTTTGAGTTTACAGTGCAAATTTTTATTGATGTTGGTTATAGTATCCTAGATTTATTTTCTAGTTACGCATCATTTTTAGTTTTTAGTTTTCTTTTATTCAGGACATGCAAAAGTCTTATGTTTAGGGTGTTGATGTGCAGTGAGTTTACAGCATTTTCAACACTTAAAATTGAGAAAATAGCATCGACTTAGGTATGTTTATACGGATATGAGGTGTTTTCACTTTGTTTTCAGGGAAAATAGGTGTTGGAGCAAAAATGTTCAAAAGATGCATAAAAGTGTAGAAAATTACCAAGTACCAATCTTAGTACGAGTTGTACCTAGATTGTACGAGTTTTACTGAGACTCGTGGAAAAACTCAGAAGGCTGAAATAATGCGAAGGCAAAGTACGACTCTCAATACAAGTCATACTAAGATGGTACAAGCTGTAATTGGAGTCATGGAAAACTTCAGAGAAAATCTGCACAAAAAGTCTCCTGGTACTAGTGGAACCCACAGATTGTAGCATCTATCTATGACCCATACTAGGAGCCATGGGGAGCTTTATTAATTCTTAAAGGGTTGGAAGAACTCAAGATACAACAAGCAATTACGAGTCGTAAGAGCAAGGTACGAGGCGTACCACAACACTCGTAGAAAACTTCATAAGATGTCAAAGTTCTCACAGCCAAGCCATGGATAGATTGTACGACTCATAGGACCATGGTATGAGTCGTACCAGTTGCCAATACTTCGTCAATTCTATAGAAGCCAAGGAATGTACTAGAGCAAGGTACGACCCATACAATCCTGTTACGGGTCGTACAACAAGTCGTAGGACGAGTCGGCGCTAGATATAGAAATTTCTCTATTAGCTTAGGAAAAGGTTTTAGATTTCTATATAAATACCTTTTATGTTTTTTAGTAGCAGAATAGGTCAGTAGACGTGTGACTGCATTGTGAGAAGGTTTTTAGTTAATTGTTTGTGAATTATTACAAAGTTCTGGAGAGCAATTGTTGAGATCAACACTTTGTTTTCTCAATTGTTCTTGATTTATTTCATCAATATTCAATGCAGTTTTTCTTTCAATTATTGGTGTAAGTATTCAATTATGTGTTTGTTTATGAGTACTAATTACAATCTTACAATCATAAGAGGATAAAACCTCCCAACTAGGGTTGTGGGAACCATGGTGGATTAACAAAACAGGGTTACACAAAGTGATTCGAAACCAATGCGAAACGCTTGTATTGTATTCTCTTCATAACACTTGTATTGTTTTCTCTTCATCTTTAAACATTTATTAATGGTGTGCAATGTTAAGACTTGCTTGAACCTAGAGAATTAGAGATTAGAAAAAGAGAAATACAACAAAGCCTTGTTTCTTATGATCATTTTATGACTTGAGCTTCGGTTGCAGGAAAGTTAATTTGGAACATATTGATAACAGTTAGTTTGAAATTGCTCATGAGACCTGATTCGGTGATTGAGTATAATCATCCAATAAGGACGAACCAGTCGTTTGGATGAAACCTAGTTATCAGTTCTACAAGTAAGCATTGGGATTGATCACGCGTGTATACTCAAAGTAGTTATGAACCCACGGGGAACACATGTCCTAGTTATTTGCTAATCTTGATAACAACCATAATTATAGTCTTGTTTTATTCTTATTTTTCTTTAAACCCACCAATCTGGAGATAACTTACCAACAAGTTTAAGTACCGGCATTAGTCTAGTTCTTACCTTATTCCCTATGGGTTTGACCCCAACCTTTTTGTTGGGTTTTTATTGACAACATATGTTTCATAATTTGACAGGAAGTGTGAGTTTGAGCATTATCTGAAACATAAAACCTACTTCAATGAGATTGTTAATGGTTGATCGCTCTATCATGAAACCGGTGGGTGTTTTGGAAGATGTATTGGTAAGGGTGGATAAGTTTGTTCTACCAGCTTACTTTGTGGTTCTAGATTGCGAAATGGATGTGGAAGTCCAAATCATCTTAGGGAGACCATTGCTCGCCTCGGGCAAAGCTTTAGTAGATATGGAGCTAGGTGAGCTCATGTTTTGTGTGGGAGGTGAGGAGGTCACCTTCAAGGTATGCCAATCTATGGAACCTCCTAATGAATGCAAGGTGATTGGAGTGCTGAATGATGAGGGAGAAAATATAGGAGTTAATTTAGAGAAGGATGAATCGGAGGATAACCCTCCGAAAAATGAAATCTGAATGAAAGATACGACGTGCCATGACGTTAAATAAGGCGCTCCTTGGGAGGCAAGCCAAGTGCTTTCTTTTGAATGTTTTAATGTATTTGTTGTTTTTATTTTGTAGGATTAAGTAGGTGTAAAGAAAGAAGGAGGAGCACAAAAAAGGGGTAGGAACTGTGCCAGACTAGTGAACCATCAGTCAAGAGGTGTGAACTATCGCATCCCTAACTAATGGGGGTAGAAACCTGGGAACAAAATGGCCAGACCGGCGAAACACCGAATGTAGTTCGCGAATTGCCGACGACTGCCAGCTCAGATTAGAATACCTGAAAAGTGGGGCACAACTGACGGTCGACCAGAAGAATGTAGAATCCAATTCACGAACCAACGGTCAATCGCCGGCCACAAAGCAGAGAACTGGGCACAAATTCAGGTTAGTAATGGTAAGGTGGTGAATCGCCGCTTCTAATCGGCAACTGCTGGTGAAACGTCAGTGTATGCACGTGCTTTGTTTTAAAATCTTGACCAAACTATTGACCGACCCGACCTAGATTCCTTTTTATGCCGCCCAAATCTGATCAATTCCCTTTTTATTCTCCCAAAATACCCTTTCTCCCACTCTTTAACACTTCCTCATACATCTTTTCATCTTCCCAACATCCCACCTTCCCACTCATCTTTCCATATTCCAACAATCCCTTTTTCCCACTCCCTCTACATTAAAATTGCCATTAAACCACCACCTTTTCCTTAACCAATACCAGTCATCTCCCTTCACCTATATAAACCCCTCATTTCCTTCACCTAACTCTTATTACACTCTTACTCTCCACTATCAAAGTACAATTTCCACCATTGTTGAGCAAGATCAAGCTTCTACATTTCTCATCCACTCTCATTCTTGTGTTGTGGTAAAGTATTCCTAACACTCTGCTATTGTTACAAGCTGTATTCTTGGTGCATATGAACATTGTTATAGCATGTCTCTCCCTTCTTTTTACTGCCCTTTCCCCCAAGATTTCCACTATTATGAACATATTTTTTGAATGTTGTTGATTGATATGCAATGTGAAATTAGTGGGGAAGTAGGGGTCTGATGCTTAAATGGGTGTGGGAAATTATTGCTATTGTTTAGTTGAGTTGGGGTGAAGTCTGAGTAACCCAAGGGATGTAAAGGACCTAATTTTCCAGATGATAGATGATCTTGGGCATAGTTACATGCCCAAATACTATTTTATACCTATGTTTTACCCATGTTGTACCTTAATTTAAGAATTATCTCATGTATTTTGCGTAATATGTGGTCATGGACTAACAAATATGATCAGCTCTCTTTGTGGTTGAAATTTCCAATGTATGGAGCTCAATGTGAAGATAATGGTCCTAATCTTGAAGATAAATGTTAAGGGATGTATTACGGATGATGAGACAAGTTAAAAAGGACATTTGGTGTCAACTACGTGCCACGAAGAAGCATTGGAGCATTCAACAATATGCCACGGAGCAAAAAGTTAATTTATATGAGCAGGGGCTGCCAAACAATGAGCATCTGCAACAACAGAGTGGCATAGAGGCAAATCTCCATGATAGCTAGCGTGTCATGAAGGAAAATATCCGCGATAGCCAGTGTGACACAGAGTTGTTTCACCACAGGCCAAATTTTACATTTTTCCAACTTATTATAAATTGAACCCTTAGCTTCTAATTTCATTATCACGAAATATTTTGAGAACAACGAAAAGGAGCAAAGGGAGAATGGAGGAACTCTACCTAGGGTTCACTAATTTTCATTCTCTTTTAACTACTTTTGTAAGTACCCTACTTTAGTTATGTTTTTGAATATTTGTATGAACATGAGTGGATAAAACCCTTCCTCTAGGGTTGAGGCCACATGATATGATTATAAATGCATGAATTCATATTTGGTTTGAGTTGTTAGTTGTGTTTTGTCTTACATTCTTCCTAATTATTATTTTTATGCTTGATGACCATGAAAACAAACTCGTTAAGCTTAGGTAAAAGATCGAAAGAGTAACCCTAGGCTAGGACACAAGAATGTAGGGAGCAAGTTCTTATCTTTACGATAGGATTCGCAGTTAGGATATAAACTTTACCTAATTTTCCTTTCTTGATTAGTAAAACGGGATGATAACAAGACACCGATTTAGAATTGTCACATCACCGCTCATAGAAGTAGTTGTGAAGCTAAGTTAGGTTAAATAATTAGAGGTATGAAAGTCCATAATCAAGGCACAAACCCCGTAAACCACATCCACGTAGTAAAAATTGCTCACGAATTAGGATGTCACATCCCCGCTCAATTATGTAGGTGTGACACTAGTTTCTTGTGTTTAGAGGCTAGAAAGACCATGAACACTGCATTTTAACTATGTGAGACAATAACTGACATTTTCATACTCAAACCATTGTGAATTGTAGCATTGCATGATTATCAGGCCATAACTCTAGTTGCTTCTTGTATTGTTTCTCGATTGTTTTGTGATCACCTTTATATTTAATTATAAATTTTCCAAAACTTCTACACTCATCACTTGTGAAGATTAAATTAACACTTGAACTTGAATATTTGCTGATTTAGTCCAGTCCCTGTGGGTTCGACATCCGGCTCTTCAAGAGTCACTATATTACTTATATGACCACGTATGCTTGCGCATGCGCTGGGGCACAACAATAGATCTAGTGACACCGTTATTAAGGGTAAATCATCATTTCATCCCTTTCTATTTGTTTAGGTAATGCTTTTATAAGATATGAGTATGTTCTTTTGAGATTTTTATGTTGGAGTACATTTTGCGGTAATGGGGATGACGACCATCGGCCACTTGCAGGTCAAGTTCGGCGAAACAACAATGAAATGCTAGTTTGGGTGAAAATGGATTTAGGTCTCGACCCCATGTCACATCGGTGCTTTACGGATCGCGACCAGTAGCTTATCGATAAGTCATTGGTGGACACTTCACTGCCCCAGTGTTCTGCTAAATATTAGCGGTTCATCGGTAGTCCGCGGAGCACTTCCTATGGTTCGATGGACCTTTCACTAGTGTTGCCAGTTCCTTCATGATAATTCCTCCTCGTGTTTCTCATCTAATCATTAGAGTAGTTTTTGTTTGTTTATATTCATCATTAGAAAAGTAAAAAATGAAAAAGAAACATTGTGTATGGCACTAACATCATATTTTCAGAAAATATCTTCTTCTATGGACTCAAGAAAAGGGAAGGCCATCTCCACTTCAAAGACAAAGGGAAAAGGAAAAGACAAAGCCACCTCAACCCCCGCCAACACCAGAGAGGTGATAATATTTTGTGTGCCCAACATGAAGGGGCACTATGCTATCTGTGAAGGTTGTTCCATTACTGTGGAGCAACACTTCGATTTAGTAGGGCTGAGGGGTAACTTCCCCAACATCACTGCCTAATTCAGTGATCGTCAGTGGCATGTCTTCGCAAACCCTCTTCCAGATTTTTACAAGAGCTTGGTCCCCAAATTCTATGCTTCTTATTAGGCCAGGTAGGAGACTATGAATCACAGAGGAAAAGTTGAGGACTTTCCATGCCTACCCTCAGTGTGAGTAAGGGGTGTCGAGGTCGACATAACCCCAACAGCCATAAATTCTCTATTTTGGGAGGATGAAATTGATGAGGGTGTAGAATATTTTTTCCGTCTAGCCAACAAAGAGACCCAATTCAGTGTTATAGCTCCAGTCATTGCCGCCAGCACACCTCTCTAGGAATATATGGGTGGTGAGATATCTCTCCATGACCTACGCTTCGAGGCCAAGTTATGGCTCAATTCATTTGCGATAGAATCATGCCATCCATGAATGAAAAACGGGTGAATTTGGAAGCCGCCATCCTGATTTATTGCATCATGAAAGGAGTCCCAATTAACTTTCAGGAGATAGTGTCCAATCAAATGTAGAGAAAGGCCAGACAAGTGGGCATTTAAATGCCACATGCGGTGCTGATATCGCAACTATGCTTAGGAGTGGGAGTACCCCTTTTCCTAGATGAGTCCCCTAGCTCCACCTCCGGTGTGATCTCCGTTACAAAAAAAAGGGACACTGATGCTCCGAAGAATAAGAGGCAGCGGATGTAGGCCTTTAAGGTCCCAAATGAGCCCATCACCCCTAGTTTAGAGTCGACCCTCTATGCCCCCAATCTCAACATACCACATCTTGAGGCATCAGGGAAAGGTTCTGGAGGCGCATCAATTCGAGACTCCTCACCTCCTCCTACGTCCTCACATTCTAGTGGTCTTCAAAAGCTTGCAGAAATAACCTACTCCCATGAGAGTCAACTCCAATTCCTAGCTAAGAGCCTCCCAAAACTGATCATGAAAATAGTCAAAAAGGAGTTGCAGTCAATCAAGTATAGTTTGGGTAAGCTATGTGCTCGTGTGGATGTGGTGGAAGGAGCCGTCACCTCTCTCCAAGCTGAGGTTCAAGAATGGGAGAGCTGGACACTTATGGCAGCACACAACATGAGTGCCCTTGATGTAGCTATGGCTGCCCCTTCCATAGCTCGAGGCCCTATAGATGATTTATTTGAGGGATTAGGTGATAAGGAGGATGATGGGGATTAGGTTGGCCAAGTTGGAGATGATGATGATGAAGAAGCCGATGACAAGTGACCACATTGGGTAGTCCCTTTCCCCTTTTTAGTTGTCATTCATACATTGTGGATAATTTACATTATTTTTGTTAGGGGTGGGTTGAGTGTGGTGGCTTGTAATGAATTTATTTTGATGAATTTATGCCATTGTTGGGCTTAACATGAAATGAATTGTTCTTGATGTTAGTGCTATTGAATGGGTCCTTCCTTTAATGGCCAAATGTTACTTTGTGACCCAAGTTTAATTTTATTTGCCTTTGTAAATTGTAGATAGTAATCAAACTCCAAGGATTTTCTTCATACCACGTTTCTTTCCCAAGGAGCATTTTTTTTTCTTTTTATTGATTGTCAAACTGGGTTGACATTTCCCAATGATAGATTGTAAGGAGACTCTCATAGGGGAAATGTCATGTCTTTCTTTGAGCTTTTCTTTTGTGGAGTTGTTTTTGAGGGGTACCACTAGAAATTTTTGTGTGCGGCATAAAAAACATGAAAATGGGCATTTAAAAGGAAAGATGTAGCAATCTCGTGTCATGCATTATATATTCCCTATTTGTCTTGTGAATTTGCATGTTCTCATGTCTTGAATCTAAATCTTGTGATAATGATGACTTGTGTGAACTCTTTGAGGTGTGATGCCTTGTGTGGTAAGGATTTCTTTTGAATGAATCTCATGCATCTCTTCTTGTATAGAACTTTCCCAAAGTGTGACTCAAGGAGAAGTCCTAGATGTAGCTTCAGTTAGAATAGGATTTTAGGCTTTCATTTGACCGGTCACTTTATCCAAAATGACCTCCGAAAATGTCTTCCTTTGTTAGACAATATTTTGCCTATGGCTTGTTTATTCTTGAAAACCACATTACAAACCAATGTTCCTTTTTGTAATCCTCTTCTTGGCACCCATTCTCCCTAATTGTTAGTGGTGAGTAAATGAGAATAATAGGGGCTTAAAACCCCAAGATATAGGGAGAGGTAAGGAAATTAGTGAGAAACAGGCGGAAAGCCTAAGTTTGGGGGTTTACAATAAAAAGGGGAAATATGAGTAGATTAAATGTGAGGTAACACCGAAGTGTGATCAAAATGAATGAAATGATGGGTCGGAAAACCTTAAGGTACCAAAAGAAAATGGCTAGTGAAATAGTGTTATCTCTTGCTTAGAAAAGGTTTAATGTGATAGCCAAATGAGTTGCAAGGAAGACCTTTGAGAAATAAAAGATGAAAATGATTGCAAAAGGAGGAATAAGGTGGAATGATATAAAGAGTTGAATGGGGAAGATGAAAGTGTTCACATAAAGGCATTAGGGAGGTTCTAGTCACTAGAACTAAATAATTGTCCTACCATTACCCCTAGATTTGATCATGACCTGCAAGTCCTAATTTATTTTGAGTGTAGTTGCTCTACATTAGTGGTGAATTACACGAAGGGAAAGCCTATGGGTCAAGTTGTATGCATTGATATTTCTTTTGTGAGAGTGAGTGTGATCAATTTTTTTTCTATAATCCCTTATGGTGCATTGAATTATGATAAAGAAAATGGATTCTCTCTTGTAGTGAGTGGCATCACTCCTTTTTGAGGACATACTTGCATTAAGGTAAAAATGTGATTGAGGCATGAGTGCCAGAGCTCCAAGGAAAACTTTGAATGTGTAGTGATTATGAATTGAGATGCTATATGTATTTGATTGGATAAGCTACGCCCTTATTTTGCAAAATGAAAGCAGTTGTAAATCACGCCTTTGAATTGTCGTTGCCTCTTGAACTTTTCCACATATTTTTTTTGGGGGAAATTGCTTCTCTTTTTCTGTGAGTTGGTGAGAATTTTTGGGTTGTCATAGATTAAGTGGTCATGGATACATAGATCTTGTGGAGATGCATGTCATTCCTTTTGCTCTATTGATTAGAATGGCATTAGTTGAGGACAAGAAATGGATCAAGTTTGGGGGTTTGATGGTTGGTAATTTACCAACTCATTGGGCTTTTAAGCATGAGCTTTAGCGTAGATTTCAAGTCTTTTAGTTAGATTTTGTGCCCTTTTTGCCTTTTTATATACATGTGTCTGATTTAAATAAAAGGAGCATGAATAAGAGTAAAAAGGATGTAATTCAACTGAAAGCAGGCGCTCCATCGGAAGAGACCAGTGAAACGCTGGTCAACCGCAGGAAACTACTGGATTAAGGAGGAACCACAATCGGTAGTCGAAAGACAGCAATCGACGATCCACCGGTTCCATCGCCGACAGGTGTTGGAAATGGTTGGACCAATGATGAAATTGATCGGCGGTACGCGGATTCCAACCGGCGAACCGCTGAAGGCACCACCGAAAGGTCCCAAAACTTTACTAGATTGAAAAAGAAAATGACCGATGGCTGTGGATAGCAACAGGTGAACCGCCCATCCTATCGCAAGTAAAGACACGCCTAAATAAGGTAAAATCGTCAAAGCCTAAAAAAGGGGAGAATGTTTGCCCTATTTTTGTATATATTCTAGAAGAAAGTACTCTAAACATATCATTGAATATTCCCTTAATTTTTGAGAGTGAAGAACTCCATCGGAGAGAAAGAAATATTAGAATATAGCTTTTTATCTTCATCTTCTTCTTCATCAAGGTATAACCACTATTTTAGAAATATTGTGAGTTGGATTTTGCTTACTCCTAATGATGAAATTATTAAGTTTATCATTGAATATGCTTTTGTTCTTCTCAATTATGAGTCGCTAAATCTATAGCTAGAGGTGTGTGATGATGGGTGTTTAATTTGATTGGGTATTGCTAGATTTGTCTTGTTGTTACTTAATTAGTGTAAATCTTTGAATTCTCCTCAAATTAAAGTTGATTTCTCATAGTTGCAAATATGGGTATTGTTTCTTACTTGATTTTATCTTGAAAAAGAAGAATTCAGTAATCAGGGAGAATTTAATGGTGGATTGGAATTTGATTATGTGGGGTTGGGCTAGAAATAGCTAACGTGCCCGCAAGTGTACGGGTCGTGCAAGTAATATAGTGGCTCTTTTTAAGAACCGGATTATCGAACCCAAGGGACTGGACCCATTCCTCTAACTAT
>JACEIK010008717.1:27928-40747 GCA_018107945.1 Datura stramonium | reverse complement strand
TGAAGGAATAAGTAACTGAACTGAAACTACATGAAATGACCAACCGTGGGCAATCAATTATGTTGTGGTTTACGTGGAAATGATTAGGGACTTTCGTTCGTCTAATCATTTAACTCAACTTAGCCTCACAACTATTTCTTCGAGTAGTGATGTGATAATCCTAAGTTGGTCTCTAAATACCCCCGTTTTATCAACCATGCAAGGTGTTAGGTATATTTCTATCCTAACACGAAATTATATCGTGGGATACAAACATGCTCCTTACATTCTCATGTCCTGACCTAGGTAAATGCTTTCTCAAGCATATGCCCAAGCTAACGTATATGTTTTCATGGTAATCAATCATAAAATCAACCAACAATCCAGAATGCAAGACAAAAACAACAATCAATAACTTAATTCCAAAACAATTTCATAAAACCACATTCATCATTCATGGCTTCAACTCTAGAGGAAGGGTTCTAGCCATTCATGTTCGTAAAACTACAAGAAACTACTACTAAATTAATATACTTACACAAATTGGTAGATGAGAAGGGTATTTGACAAACCCTAGATAAGTTCTCCCACTTCTCCCTTCACTCCTAGGTAGTTTTCCAGAATAAAATCGTGAAAAATTTGATTTAGGAGCTAAGGGACCTATCTATAGTAAATGAAAAATGTGCACAATTTAGCCTATCGTGGAACGGCTCCATGTCACGAAGTGTATCGCGGAGCACTGCCTCCGTGACACGGAAGTAACGTGGAGGCTCTCTAGAAATCACCAAAAATTGATCCTGGGCAGCCCCTTGCCGCGTTGGCAGCGTGTCACGCTGCTTGGGCAGCGCGTTGGCAATCCTCTGTCGCAGAGCTAGCACGGCGTGGCACGTTGCTGGCGCGCTGGAGCCTGCCTGCCTGCCGCATCTGCTCGCATGCCTGGCATAGGAGTGGCACGGCGCTGGGCGCGACACACGCACAGCGTGGCACGCTACCTGGTGCGGCCAGCCTTGCCATGGCGTACTCCTTGCCGACTTTCACCCATTGCTCCCGACTCCGTTCCTCTACATCACCAACTTATAAATTAGTTCCTCGAAATCATTGAAACCTACAAAACAAGGACTAATCATGTTGGTTAGCACATATATTCACATTTATATAAAATCACANATCATGTTGGTTAGCACATATATTCACATTTATATAAAATCACATGAAAATGTATACAATTACTTAGCTAAACAAGACTAAACTAAGTTATCAAGCGTCAATCGGGCATCCTATTTTGCCCGAGATCAAGATGGTGAGCATTTTGGGGCTGTTATAGATTAAGCGGTCTTTGATACAATAAACTCTTGTGGATTGACATACTATTCCCTTTACTCAATTGATAAGAATTGCATTACTTGAGGTCAAGCAATGTTTTAGGTTTGGGGGTTGATGAGTTGGTAATTTACCAACTCATTAGGCTCTTAAGCATAAACTTTAACTTAGTTTTAAAGTCTTTTAGTGGGACTTTATGCCCTTTTTTTCCTTTGGATGTGCAGGTACTGATTTGAAGAGAAGGAGCATAAAATTGAGTGAAAAGGATGAGATTTAGGTGAAAACCGGTGCATCACCAGAGGAAACCGGCGAAAAGACGGTCAACTACAGGGAACCACTAGTGTGATGAACAACTACAACTGGCAGCTCATGAACAGCAATCGGTGATCCACTGGTTCCATAGCCAAAAGGTGTTGTACTTTGCTGTACAAGTAATAAAATCAACCGGTGGCTCACGGATGGTTACCAGCAAACCATCGAAGGCATCATTGAAAGTCTCTAGAACTTCAATAGATCATAGAGGGAAGAAACTGGCAGCTCGCAGATAGCATCTGGCTAATTGCTGATTCTATCGCAAGTGAAAGACGCCTGAAAAGGGGAAAAATGTCTAGAACCGAAAAAGATGAGAATGTTATGACCTACTTTTTCATATATTCTAGAAAAAGTACTTTGAACATATCATTGAATATTCCCTTTACTTTTTGAGAGAAAAAGAACTCCATCGGAGAACAAAAGAAATTTTTTAATATTGCGTTTTCATCTTCATCTTCTTCAGAAAGGTATAACCACCATTGTAAAAATATTTTTGAGCTTGATTGTGCTTACTCCAAATGATGAAATTATTGAGTTTATTGATAAATATGCTCTTGTGTTTTTCAATTACGAGTAGCTAAATCTATATCTAGAGGTGTGTGATGATGGACGTTTAATTTGATTGGGTATTGCTAGATTTTTCTTGTTATTACTTAATTAGTGTAGATCTATTGAATTCTCCTCAAATTATAGTTGATTGCTCATAGTTGCAAATATGGGCATTATTTTCTTACTTGATAGCTTGAGAAAGAAGAATAAGTAATGGAGGAGAATTTAATAGTGGATTAGGATTTCATTATGTGGGGTTGGGCTAGAAATAGCCAAAACCCATAATCATAATCTCATTAGAGGTTGTTGGTTAGAAATAGCTCAGCCCCTAATCCAAACCATATTGGAATAGTTTAATTGTACCTTGAGATTTGAAAGGACTCGAGGATAAGGAGCCCAAGTGGTTGAAAAACATCGGGATTCATCTTTTTCCAAAGTCATTTACACATATAAGCAATAATCTGACTGTCTAGTAAATTCCAATTTGATTGAAATCCCATGTACCCCATAACTCTAGACTTTGCTCATTATTGTTTCCCAATTTTGGTTATCTTGCTCTCTTGATTAGCTGATTTTAGAGTCCATAATATCACTGCATTCACTTCCCCCAGAATTTACGTTTACATTTTCATTGCTTGGATGCGAATAAATTCAATTCACTAAACAACGCTTGTATAGATCATTCTCTAGTTCTTGTGGGATTCAACCCCGACACTCGTTATGTTATTTGTTTTTATAGTATGATCTCTTAAATTATCTCTAAATGAGGAGTGTAATTTTAGTGTTATCATTTTTATTAATAATATCTTGGTGCACTCTAAAACCAAAAGGAGCGTGAGAATCATTTGAGAATCGTGTTGAGGTTGCTGAAGGAGAAGTAGTTGTATGCCAAATTCACTAAGTGTGAGTTTTGGTTGGATGCAGTGTTTTTTCTAGGGCACGTGGTCTTCAAAGAGGGAATCAAAGTTGATCCCTAAAAGGTGGAGGCGGTCAAAAACTGGGCTAGGACAACTACCGCGATAGAAATTTAGGGTTTTGTGGGGCTGACCAGCTACTACTACCGATTTGTGAAGGGGTTTGCATCCATTGCCTCAGTATTGACCAGATTGACTCAGAAAGATATACCATTCCAGTTATCTAAGGAATGTGAAGAGAATTTTTAGAAGCTCAAGACCTTGCTAACCAAGGCACCTATCCTAGAATTATCGGTGGAAGGTAATGATTTTTTTATTTATTATGATGCCTCACGGTCTAGGTTGCGTGTTATGTTAATGCAGGAAGGGAAGATCATTACTTATGCCTTAAGACAGTTGAAGGTGCATGAGAAGAATTATCCTACACATGACCTGAAGCTAGTAGCGGTGGTGTTCGTCATAAAAATCTGGAGGCACTACTGGTACGGGGCTCGTTACAAGGTAATCACGAACCATCGCAACCTCCAATATGTGTTTCCTCAGAAGGATCTCCATTTGAGGCAGAGGAGATGGATAGATATGCTCAAGGATTATGACGTCACCATCCTGTATCACCCAAGGAAGGCTAATGTGGTGGCAGATGTGTTGAGTCAGAAAGTAGTAAGTATGGGTAGTCTATCTTACCTAGAAGCAACTCGACGACCGATGGCTAGACAAGTTCATACGCTGGTAAACAGTTTGATGAGACTCTTTTTGAGAAAAATAGGTAGGATACTAGCTAGCATGGAGGCTAAGTAATCGTTGTTAGAGGAATAAAGGCCAGACAATTTGAGGATGAGAAGTTGGGTAGGATCTAAGATAAAGTTCTAGGGGAAGAAGCTAAGGAAGCAGTGCTACATGGCAGAGAGGTCCTGAGAATAAAGGGACGCATGTGTGTTCCCCGTTGGTGAGCTAATTAAGACTCTCCTGGAAGAAGCTCACAACTCGAGGTACTCCATTCATCCTGGAGTTAACAAAATGTACAATGACTTGAAGTGGAACTATTGGTGGGGTAGAATGAAGAGAGACATTGTTGAATATGTCGCGCAGTGTTTGAATTGTCAACAAGTGAAGTACAAGCACCAAAAGCCTGGGGGAGTACTTCAGAGGATGCCTATCCCCGAGTGGAAATGGGAGAAAATAGAGATGGACTTCATAGTTGGTCTTCCTGAGATATTGGGAAAGTTTGACTCCATTTGGGTCATTATGGATAAATTGATCATGTCTGCTCACTTTTTGCCTATCCAAGTGACTTAAAATGCCGAGAGGTTGGCCAAGCTGTATGTGAAGGAAGTGATTCGATTTCATGGGTTCTAGTGTCAATTGCATTTGATAAGGGTACTCAATTCACCTCTCATTTTTGGAGAACCTTGCAAGAAGAGTTAGGCACCAGGTTGGATTTGAGCACAACCTTCCATCTTTAGATAGAATGACAATTAGAAAGGTACATTCAGGTATTATAGGACATTATTGGGCCTTTTTTATAGATCTTGGGGACCATTAGGATAAATTCTTACCCTTGGAAAAGTTTTCTTATTGTAATAGCTATCACCCGAGCATTGACATGACGCCATTTGAAGCTCCGTACGGAAGGAAATGCAGGTCTCCAATTGGACTATTTGATGCATTTGAGGTGAGACCCCGGGGAACCGATATGCTGAAGGAATCCTTGGAAAACGTTTAGGTAATCCAAGAATGTCTGGTGGCTGCTAAAAATAGATAAAAATTGTATGCATACAAGAAGGTGAGAGATATGGAGTTTATAGAGGGAGAGAAAGTCTTTCTCAAGATATTCCTCATGAAAGGGGTAATGAGGTTCGGTAAGCAGGTAAGCTTACCCTGAGGTACATTGGACCGTTTTAAATACTTAGACGCGTGGGCGAAGTAGCTTATGAGCTGGTATTACTTGCCAGGGCTGTCAGGGGTGCATCCAACCTTCCATGTTTCTATGTTGAAGAAATACCATGGGGACGGATCATACATCATCAAATGGGACTCCGTGTTACTAGATGAGAACTTGTCCTATGAGGTAGAGACAGTGGCGATATTGGCTAGGGAGGTCTGTAAGATGAGATCAAAAGAGAATTCGATGCTAAAGGTTCAGTGGAAGAATCTTCCTATAGAGGAAGTGTCATGCCCCAAGGCTATACCCTGGAGGGGACACGGTACTTGGAGCCACAAGTAACCCCAAGTCAACCAAAGATCTATCATAACACTGAAATTTCGAGTAACAACATAGAGGAAGCTTTCAAATAATAAAATAACATATTTATGACGAAGAACTAAATCATAAACTTTAAAACAACTAAAACAAAGCTGAAAAATATGAATCTATGTCTATGTATGAAAGCCATCTATATGATGAGTTGCTGGGACAAGCCCCCAGCCTACTCTAAGTCTAACTGAAAAGAAATAATTTTGGTCCTCGAAAGATGAGGACTCACCAATGATGCAACTGAAAACTTCTAAGATAGATCTGCTAACGGTGCTGAGTCTGAGAACCTACAGTTGTATCATAAAATGATACAACATAAAAGGTATATGTCAGTACTTTGAAGGTACTGAGTAAGTAGGAGAAACTATAACATGAAGAAATAGATAATTGAACTGGGAAGACATGCAATGACCAACTGAAATGCTGAAACTGAATAAACTGTGATATACTGAGATGGTCAAAATGACTTTGTCTAATCGTCAAAGACATGCCCTAAATTTGAGATACTAATCTGAAATATTGTACTGAACTGATCTGAACTGAGTAGTCTAGAATTGTTTTAACTGAGCTAATTTGAGACTGAACTGAACTTACTAGTGGGAGAGTCTATACCGACATTAACCACGTGAGCTAGACATGGAGTCCGATGTATACACCCTATCGGTAGGAACTAATAGACCTTGCCAGGGTATAGAGGCATGAACTGAGTGATCACAGGTCTAGGGGCCATGAGGCCAATAAAATATAACTTACGGTGGCAACACAGTTCTAGGAACCTGGGTGCCCTGGAACCCCGGTCCACTCAGTGCTAAGTTCTACTCCCACTAAATAGTCCTAAACTGACTACTAAGCTGATAGCTTGAAACTGGAGGCCAAGACTAAGTCAGGAATACCTATTTGGAAGTACCCTGAGAGTCTCATCGGACCGAATTCTATAACTGGTGTTCTAAGACGGGTCAGAGCTGCTTATCTGGAAGCGTTATAACTGTCTAAAGAACAAACTATAATATTAAACTGGGGTCCTAAGGCTGGTCAGAGCTGCTTATCTTAAAGTGTCATGACCACCTAAGAACCACTAATGTCTGATATTGAGTCTAATACTGATAACTGGGAGGCATTACTAACACCTCAAGAACTAACTATAGTTAAACTAATCAGCTGACATTTCTGAATTTCTACCGAATATGTTAATAATTGACTGATACTGGAATAACAAGCATCTAACTGAAATCTCAACATATTCTAGAAATATGGGAAATTCAACTATTAAAATCTTGCCACAAGGAAAAACTAGTCCAACAAGAAAATTTCTAGTTTATTGCGTTCAAGTTACGACTAAAACCATCATTACACGAATGAGTATTAACACGATAACTAGGTAGTGAAAATTTAACAATAACCAACATAAACAATATTCCACATGCTATAACGAAGTCTGACATATAATTTATTCACCTTCGAAATTTAGGGCTAGAACTGATAGATAAGATAGAGAAGATTTTTGGGGACACAAGGGAAGAACTATTCCCTTGTTAAATTCCCACATACCTAGCTTAGAAATTCCTAAAAAGAAAAGCTTAAAATTCTGCACTAATGAGGAAACCTAGTTCCTGTTTGAGAGAAGAAGTACGATCGTTCTTACTGAGAGTTAACGTGGGGAATGAGGGGGAAAACCATTCAATCACCCTAATATCTCTAAAATAATGCTTAAAATGACATTGTTTAACAACTAAATAGGTTAGAAATTATAAAAATAACCCTGCAAATAAAATTTAAAAATTGGCCAACAGGATCCCAACGGGTCACTCAACGAGGCATTGGTTGTGATCACGACTCTTTGGGACCTCTCGTTAGTCCCACTGCTTGGGAATAGAAAACACTGAATCTAGCAAAGGGGTCACCACGTCTCACTGGATGAACCAATGGGTCATTGGTTCCTTTAGTGGCTACTGTAAGAGGAAACCTGGAGGGTTTAATGACGAGTGACACAACGACTCGTTAGTCGACCCAACTGTTCATTGTGTGCAGTCATTAGGATCACTTGAAGGATATCTGGAAATGCTCTAAGTTGACACGATGGGTGATGAAAACCACTAATTGTGGGAAACAATGGGTCATTGTTTCCACTCGTCATCACTAGAAGGGGATTTCTAGGTTTTCACCCAACCACTCTCACAACGGGTCGTTGTTTCTAACAATGACTCGTTGTTTGAGTCGTGGGGTCCTAGAAAGGATTTTTGTGCTAGGGAAACCATGAATGAAAGGATGACTCATTATTTCTCACAACGGGTCATTCCTTTTCTTGTGAGTTCTTGAGGGACCAAACCTTGCTGACCATGACTGACACAACGAGTCATTGGAGCTGACCACAACTCATTGTCTTAGTTTCTCTAATGTATTGTTTTGATTTTCTTCTGGATTTTTCTTGCAGGGTCTGAGTCTAGTCTAGAAAAGTTTCAGGGTGTTATAGGAAACAACTTGGGAGATCGAGGCCAATATGTGAATCAAATATCCTCAATTTTTTATGGAATCTGGTACATTCTTATCCTTTCCTTTGTAGATCGTTCGGGGACAAGTGATGTTTTTATTGGTATCTGATGTAACAACCCATATGTCATTACGATGGGAAATAAACCTAGAACACTCTAAGGGGGCTAGACTTTGAATAGAAGAAGTATTATGGAGTGATATTATGGAGTGATATAGTGAAAGTTGATTGATTTTGGAGAGTTACTAGTTTCAGGGGACCACTGTAGTGGTAGAATTCCTTCTGTAGCGAGACTGTGGTGACTGTAGGAGTTTTGTCATAAAGGATTGGGGAAGTAATTTCTGGACCCGCTTTAGCGTCTTCCTGACCCCCATAGCGGTTTCACTGCAATGGAAAGTTTACTGCTGTAGCAGACGACAGGAATCAGAAAGTGGGTTTACGTGGGAGTTTTGGGGTTATACCCCATAATTTCTAAAACACAAAGGTTCAAAGGCTGAAGGCAATTTTCTCCTCCATAACAATTGAAATTCCTTCTCAAGGTAAGTCTCTTGAATTCCTACCTCTATGGTGGATTATGTAAACACTAGGATTCAAGGAGAACTTCTAATGGTAATTTTATAGCAAGCAATCCCTAGGTTGATAGTCTAGGGATGGGTCATAGGGAACTAATTGGATGGTTTGATTATGAGTTTAAAGGGGGTAATGATCATTCCCCAAGGTTTAGTTGTTAAATAATGTGTTTTATGCGGGAATTGAGACCTACAACTAGGTGAAATTGGGGTTTTACTCTTAAAATTTTCCTAAAGGGAAGGGTTTGAGTTTATAAGATCCTTTTGTGGGTGGTTGGCTACTGAATCCTGTCATGTTCTTGTTTAGACTTTGCCCATTAGAAAGCACTAAGGAAGGGAAAGGCTCTAGCAAAGTGATTTCCATCTAAACCCTCCCAATTTGAGGTAGGTTATGTTTTAGAGAAGTTAGAATTTACATAATGATCTGTATGTTTTTGAATAATAATGTGTTGCTTTATCTATGGACATTATTTGTGATGATGATTTCCTAGTTAAAAATCGACTGTTGAAATAAATTTTATATGTTGTGGCCACCGAACTGACTTGGAATTATGTTGAACTATTAATGTGTTCTTGTATTGTCATGGAATGTATGATGAACTGTTGAATGTATGAGTGGGAGAGATAGTTGTGATCTCCTGAATGTAATAATGAAGAACTAGACTACGATATCACTACCGTGAGAATGGTTAAGGATAATAAGAATATCCCGAGATGAGAGGCTCGTGCCTGAGGGAGCAATCGGGCGAGCAATGTTGATTAAATGGCTCGTGTCAGAGGAAAGAATCCGAACGAGCATATGAGTAGAAGCCGGTACCATGCCAATATAGTACATGAATTTCTAGAGTCCCCTACAGGTTATGACTGGAAGGGAAGAAATAAGACCCTCTAGCATGTGTGTACACTAAGATTAAGCACTAGAGTATTCATAGTGATATGATGGAGGCATGTGCCCGATATTCACTATTTATGCTATTCCATAGTTTGTTATATTAATGTGTAGAAGTGAAATGGAATAATCCTAATTGGCTGAATTAATGTTTGAAAATATATGTGTAATTTGAATATGAAAAAGTTGCAAGGTATTGATGTTTTATGGAGGTGAATGAAAGTTAGAAATTGCATTGTGCTGTCATTGTTATGGGTTATATTGTATGTGATTTTGTAGCATTTCATGTGTCATATTATAATAAATGTTATGTTTCTAGAAGAATAAGATGATATGTGATGTTTTGAATAGTTGGTGAAATGACTAAGTGTAGCTAAGTCGAGCTACTATCCAGGGTAGTACCCCTGCAGCGGTTACATGTTTCTCTACAGCGAGACCGTTGTAGCGAAGAGCCTAATCTAGTGAGCAGGACGGTTGTACCTGAGTAGAGTTGTATTTCCTGGARCGTGTMATGTGTATTTAAATAGTGTTTTAGATTAGTTACATGTTGTTATAACATTCTCATATATTTATTATTGGTAAATAAATTTTAAGTTCGGTAGGAAAGACAATTTTAATCTAATAATTAATAGCCCATGTAATTTTAGCATAGTGAAATATATGGATGCTTTATGGGCTTAGGTTAAGTTTTTTATTGGTGAATATTTAGCTTGATAGCTAGCCTTTAATTTTATTATGTGAAAAAATAATTTTGCATTTATAAACAAGACTCTACTAGACACGACTTGCAAACTCCCTAGGATATGACGTTTCTCTGATACCAAGTTTGTCACGCCCCACCTTGGGAGGCGTGACTGACACCTAGTGCCACAATGGAACTTGGGCTGACCTGGCTGGACATATGCACCTCTAATGCTTTCCAGCATCTTACACTCAAGAAAACAAATAACTATATCTCGATTGTAAATACAGTCTTGGCCAACAAGGACATATAGCCAACCTGTAAAAGAAAATAGCTAACCCAACAAACACAATAAATAAGGGATCCTAAGTGGACCAACAAAGCCACAATGATGTCTAGTAATAACAGAAGGAAAAGAGGCATCATATTCATACTATAGCCGACAAGGCTGCAAACTAACTAGCTAAGCTAGGTCCCACACAACCAACATGCAAAATATACATGCATAGGCCTCACACGGCAAACAACAACCAACTAACTGAAAACTGTACTCTGCAAGCCTCTAAGAGTGGAACAGTGGTCGAGACAGGGCCCCAACCTACCCAAAACTGTACAATAGAAAGATAAAACTTTCACTACCTTGCAACTCCGAATGAAAGGAGCTGATCGATCTACTGACCCCGAGTAGCTATTAATGGGGGTCCTAAGCCCTATCTATCTAAACTTGCAGGAAAGTATGCAATGCCCCATGAGTTGCCGTCAGTACATTATATATCGAATATGTAAGACAATAATAGAAGCTAGATAGAAGCTGATAAGAACTAAAAGTAAATAACAACGAGGGGCAGAAGTTAATTTTTAAGTTTTCTTATCCATAACCTGCATCTAGTAAATCACTACATGAATGAGAACTGAAACTGCACGGGTATACATCCATAAACTATATCTATGAAGCAAGTATGACAACTTACTATAACTCTTATCTTGGAAGTAACACTTTCATATTCTGGTTCTAGTCCCTTTGGACCTTCATTTAGACTTTCCAGATTTCATAGGGCTCCTATGGATGGTTCATAGCCACGTATGTAGGTATATCTGTACCTAGACCTTCACGGCAACAAGTACCTGGGCAACTATAAGAGTAGCCTGGGACGTTAGCCTCAAACCTCACTACTAACATGGTTCCCTTCATAGGGCATCGACTAGTCTATCCGACTTGTAATGATTGGAGTAGTTTCCTGACCGACTAGTAGGACAAGCATTAAGCCAGCTGAAACTAATGGGCACTGACAGTAGCTAATCATATGGCAAGTTTTTGCTCAGTTTACTTGGCAACCCTGGTTCCACTAACTCGAAGGTAAGACCACCCTATCCCAATTCTGGCCCTGGAGGTGTCAAGGTATGCCAACAACCTCTAGGCGAGCTTTACTAATAATATAGGCGTCAAGCTGAAAGTTATGTCGCCTAGCTGCGCCCTATGTTGTCAAACATTAACAAGTTAGGCCCTACAATTATCCACAAGCTTCTAAGGCCTTGGCACGACAGCAAGGCATTCGAATCCCACTAATACAGTAATAAAAGAACTGTGGAGTCCCTATGATGCTCCTAGCGTCAGTCACACCTAACATACTCTTGCCCAAAGAGGGATACTATGATATAATCTCAATACGTCTCATAGAAGCTAATCACAACATATATGATCATTATCTATTTAAATGGCATAGGTCATATCACTATACAACGAGAGTAACATGCCGAAGAAGTTAGACTTAACATACCGCAAACACTGACTTTCGTTCACCCGAACAGCTTCCAACCTGAAGCCAGTAATTCCACTCAATTAAAGCCTTTACGCTGAGAGAATAAGGCTATTTCAATGCTAGGAATTGCCAAATGACACTATCTTTCAAAGACAATAACTACAATTCAAACTCTATTTAGTTCAACTGAAAGCTTACATAGAAATGCTTACCTATTACTTGTAGCTACTTAGGACTCAATTAGAAGCAATTTCTACAACTTTTACTGCGGGGTTCCGATACCTTGAGTAAATTTACAAGAAATAACTCTGTAGGGACATTCCTTATAGGCCTAGAACTCATTATCTAGGACGAATTTGCATTGGACAGAGTTTAGCAACATAATTCGGTGAAAATTGATTGAAATTTTCGTTCACATCGCTCCCATGATTTTGGGGAAATATTAGAATGATTTCTCAAAGAATGAAGGGGTTTTATATATATATGAGGCGAAGACAGGGGGAAAGCGCAGTGCACCACCCAAAGCACCAAGATACAGGCGTGATGCACTGCCCAAGGCGCTGGGGCAGCGGCGCTTCTTGCGCCCTGCCTCTACTTCGTCCTCTTTCTTGTTCGATACCGTGCTCGTATACTCTTTTCCTGAGCCATTTTTTGCATCCTTCATACTCAAAAGCTCTCAACATACGTACGCACGCATTGGTTAAATGATAAAAACTTACGGGGTGTAACAGGTTTGATATATTATCGGTTTGATTTATCAATTAACAATTTATAAACATGTTAAATCGATAATGAATTATCATCATTTCCATTATTGAGGTGTAAGGCAATGAGAATTTAGAATACCATTTTCATATATTATTATATGTGTTTTGTAGTTTCTATCAAGTTTAAAGTTCTAGCACTACTGTCAAGGTTAGTCTTTCTATCAAGTTTGTAGTTTTAGCATTTAGTAACTACGAGCACCTCTACCAGCCCCCTTGGGCTACAACTCGGGCTATGACCTCTGACTATAACTGTGTCTGAGTCCGGAAGACTCCTGTAACTGTAAACTGTAATCTGTATCTGTATCTGTATCTGTAATCTGCCCCCTGGGCGCAAGC
>JACEIK010008717.1:0-19504 GCA_018107945.1 Datura stramonium | reverse complement strand
TGATTACGACTTCTCGCAGTAAACTCCATTACCCATTATAGTTATTAACATGATGATTCACTGCGCACTTTCCACATTACTACCTCTCCTTCCTCCTAAGCAGTCAATTATCTATATACGTAGTTTAAACTATATAGATAGGAATATATCGTTAGAAACAACCATCTAGGACATGCTACCCAAAACATGTAATCAACATTCTAGCATCAAGTTTCTATCCATGCTCAACCAATTTATGGCATATTATCAAATTTCCTTTTTTTTCCTTGTTATTCAAGTTATTTCCCTCGTCTTTAACCATTAGTCACTACAGTTCACACCAGTCGTTCTCAGAATTATGATTATTTATTTTACTCATCAATAACATATCAATCATAAACACATATACGAGTTACTAGTTAAAGTATAACACGAAGGTAAGCCATAACCTACCTGGGTGCCGAGCTACTACCATAAAAATGATGGAGTTTCATTTCTTGCACACCGAGTCTAAAATTTCTTGAAGAAATTCGTCAAGGAGGATGGTGGGATTATGCCCTTCTGTAGCGATCCTATTCTTTTTTCTTGTTAGAATAACCAAATTTATTTTCAGGGCATTTTTAATGAGTAATCCTTATTACAATAGGACCTAAATTTTAAAAATGAAAAAAATACGGAGTTCTGGTCTATGTCTTTCGCTGCAGCGTCACACCACGGTGACGAGGTGCACGTTGTAGCGGTCCTATCACCTGGACCACAAAAGTCCTTAACTCCTCCCCTTTAAATAAAATACAACCATTATTTCCATCCTTACCAAAAAATGATACTAGACCTATATAAATTTTAAATTTTATGTCAATATTGTCAAGTTGCTACGACCATTGGATGAGTCATTACATTCATCATTGTTGATGTAGCATCTGGGGCTCATAGGTGTTTTAAGAGATTTTGCTTGAATCATACCAAATGTATGTATGGGTTGATGTACTTACTTTGACAAATAAATATACTATTATTTGTGTGCTGAATTTAGAGCCCCAAGAAGAATGTTAATTCTCCCATCATACTCATTTTAAGCTCACTTTGAATAGGATCAAAGAATTCCTTGGACATCAAAGGGTTAGAACTATCAAATATAATATCATCAACATATATTTGAATCATGAGATTTCTTTAACGGAGATTTTAATGAACATGGTAGTATCAATCTTTCCTCTAGTAAAATCATGATATACTAAAAAATTTCTTAATCGGTCATACTAGACTCTTGGAGCTTGTTTAAGATCATATAAAACTTTGAATAGTTTAAAAACTTGATAAGAAAATTTAGAATTTTCAAATCCTGGAGATTGTTTGACAAAAACATCTTCAATAAAATCATCTTAAAAATTGGTCTTGACATCCATTTGAAAAAACTTAAAAAATTTTAAGGCTGCATATGAAAGTAAAACTAGAATAGATTTTAACCGAGTTACATGTGCAAAAGTTTCATTATAGTCGACTCATTATTGTTGTGAGTAACCTTGAGTAACTATTCAAGCTTTCTTTCTAACAACTTCTCCTGATTCATTCATCTTATTTATGTGACCCACTTTGTTTTAATGATAGAGGCATTAATTGGCTTGAGAACTAGTATTCATACTTTATTCTTTTCAAATTGATCCATTTCTTCTTGCATAGCTTTGATCTAGTATTCATCCTTCAGAGCTTCATCCACTTCCTTTGATTCAAGTTTTGATGTGAGAGTAAAATTTTCTTTACTTGAAGCTCTAGTTTTCATCCCTTCATTCATATTACCAATGATGAAATTATCTGGATAATCAAGTTCGCTTCTCCATTCATTTGGAACAGGTTCAACAAGAGTTGTCTTCTCATGTATTTTCTTCCTCTCTTTAGCGTTTTCCTCTAATGCTTGTTATTCTAGTTAGACAAAAAATATCCATATGTAATAGTTGCAGGGGTTTAGTAGTAAATATAAGTTTAGAATTAAAAGAGTTTCTTGTTTGCTTACTGTTTGACATGCATCACAGATGTGATTCTTGATGTAATCTATTTTGGTAACTCGGTTAGAAGCTCATTCTTGAAGAGTTTTTCAATGAGGCGTATATTTGCATGTCCTATCTTTTTATGCTATATCTAGAGATTTTGACAATTGATACTATACATATATGAACATCAAAATATTTTACTGAGTCCACAACGTACACATTATGAATCTTGCTTCCAGGTAGAATGAGTTTTTCTGTCTTGTCTTGTCTTATATAATGCATCCAATTTTTCTAAATCTTACTGCAAGTTCAGAATCATATAGTTGACTGATGCTCAGGAGGTTATAGTTAAGATCTTCTACAAGATAAGCATTAGTGATATCCCAAGATTCATTAAAAGTAATAATTCTTATTTCTATAGAAATTCCTTTAGAATTGTCACCAAATTGGACTGCTTCACCATCAAAATTAGCAACATATTTAAATAATTTTTTATTGCCTATCATATGATGTGAACACAAATTGTCTAGATACCATTTTCCTTTTTATTTACTTCTATGGTGTTCCTACAAAACATATGGATTACTTTTCGCTTAGATACCCAAATAGATTTAGGTCCTTTTGAGTTAGATTTAGATTTTTCTATCTCTTATTTTGGTTTCTACACCCATCCATGAGAATTAGAATAATGAATTCTGCAATTAAACTACTTATGACCACTTTTACAATAAAAATAACATGCTAGAGAAATGGGTTCTTTAGTAACTTATCTGTTCCGAAAGTATTGTTAATAGAAGTAGTAGTTGAATCAAACATATAACTCGATTAATTACTAGTGACAGAGATATAGTTTGTTACACCAGAACCAGATCTGTTATTAACATAATCTTTACCAGTTGAGGATTTTTATTTTTATAATAGATTGGTTAGATCTGATAGAACTATGATTATGATATTTATGAATGTTGTTTAATTGCATTTGCAATTCTTAAATATCTTCTCGGAGAAAATATTTTTGAATTTTACAAACTTTCAATTTGATTTCTCAATCTTTATCTTCTCTTTGCAAGTCTTTTTGATTTACATCAGATATGATGTGATCTAGTAATTTTTGAAGTTTAGAACAATTATTGCAGTTTTCAGATCTTACCTCTCTAGGTTCTCCACATGCCATGAAGCATACGTCTTTATCAGCCCAACTACTAAAAGTTTTGTTCCTCTGATGGTCTCTCGAATATTTTTTTTCGTGAATTCTGGATATTCTACTGCTATGTGACCATACTTTCCACATTCATGACATTTTCCATCATTTTTTGCTTTGATGAATGATGAACTTTCCTTTGAAATTGTCTTCCTCTTCTGTTGTCTCTGGATCTTCTTATTGATTCCACAATAGATCTAGTTATCATGAAAATCTCATCATCATCAAGATCTTCTTATTCCTTGTCTTTTTTAGCCTTAAAATCGATATTTTTCTTTTTATTTTCATCCTGACCTCGTTTAGATAAGTGTATCTTTTCAAAAATAATTAAATCTCCTATTAATTCATCATAAGAGAGATTATTTAAAATCATGCTTTCTAGGGCAATAACCTTGGCATGCCATTGCAAAAGGATACTTCTAAGAAATTTTCTAAAGTGATCTACAACAGGATAAGTTTTATCAGAGGCCTTAAGTTCTCCAATGAGTTTTCTTAGACGTGAGAATATGCTTTTAATAGTTCTCCTTTATTCATATGAAATAATTCATATTCATAAACCAAAAGATTGACTATGGTTTGTTTTAACCTTATCGGTTCCTTCATATGTCACTTCTAGTTTATTCCACATTTCTTTAGGAGTTTAACAAACTAGAGATTTTTTGATGTTCTTCTCCATTAATAGTATTATATAACATATTCTTAGCTTTGGAATTTAGCTATATAATTTCCAGTTGCTCATGAGTGTAGTCTGCCAATTTTTATAGATCAAAGGATGCTTCCCTATTTGTTTCCTTACCTTCAGACTTTGTCATAGGTATAGAAATATCTCCAAAGTTTGATTTCTGGCCTTCCAATGTGAAAAATATTTACTGTTGAAGTATAGAGGTATCATCTAAGATGTTTCTTGAAATAAAGTAAGAGTGACATAGTTAGACGTGATTTTTTCTCACTTGCTGTTAAATAATGGATTTGAGAGAACCTACTTTCATCATTTTTCTGGTTTTTTGTGAGTTGTATATGAGCGACTTGTGATAGAGAAATAAATAGAAAGAAAGTTAAGATAGAAAATAAATAACATCAAATATTTTTATACTAGTTGGGATCCAGAATGGATCTTAGTCCAGTCCCCTTAAATTGCAAAATAATGTATTCTAAAGGTTCATAAAGTTGAGCGTGTATAAATACTTGAGAGGTGCAGATATGTCTATACACAGTCTTTTTTCCTTTCTTGAAATACAATGCCTCACCAATAATATTTTTTTCTCTTTTTTCTTTTTTTTATTGCACAGTAACTTGATGGAAATTTCGATGCTTGTTAAAAGTAGAAAATTACACTAGAGAAGGTGTCGACAAGTGTCTGACTACCAGTCCATCGGAGGCTCATTAAATAGTGTTCAAAAGTGCTAGCCGTTGGAGATTGCTTTGACAGAGAAGGCAACCCAAAGAATTTGATCCTTGAAGAAGGAAAATTGATCTCTTTTCCAGAATAAAGGGACAAGTATTAATTAAGTGTGGTTGATCCATGTGCTCTTTAATCATCTTGGTTCTTGTTTTCATCTTTGAACTCCATTGATTTACATTTCCATAATAATCACCTTAGTTGGCACTTGTTTCCAGTATGATCACGCAGCTCTTGACATGTTTTCATAGAAGTCTGCGGCGTCAATTTCAATTCGAATCACGCAACTTAAGCAAAAAGGATTTGATGAATCTTGGGTACAATTAGACTTTCCTCTGATTTGATCTAAATACTTGACTTGCTTGACAATAATTTCGGCATACATTAGTTACATCATTAAGATCAAACTGTAACAAAGTATATATTATATTCATAGTGTAAAATGATTTTGCATGATGGGTGTATTTTTATATGTGTATGGTAGGTTATGTACTGCNTTTGCATGATGGGTGTATTTTTATATGTGTATGGTAGGTTATGTACTGCATTTAGGTTACCATAACTAAATTTACTATAAATTGTTGTGGAATTTTCATTAACTAACAACCCAATTATCAAAATTACAATTTCAGAACCCATAAAATACATTACAAAAATCTATGGCCCAACTATAAAAAGGCTTGAATATTAGAGTGTCATTCGCACAAATGCCTCTATTTGAGGTGGTTTTAAATTTTTGCCCCTCAAAATTGCTGGTCTTTAATATTTACCCTCCAAAGATTTAAGTAACAACAAAAATAGTCAAAAACACCCCTGATAGCAAAAAAAATCACATGATAAAAGAAAATTTGTAAGGCATGAGTTCAGTTAAAGTTATGCCCCAGGCAAAGTTCAATGACACAACATATGCCCCAGGGCATAAGTTCAGTGATATAGTAATGCCCCAAGGCAAAAGAAATCATTCTCAAGGAATAAGTATAGTGGCACAAGTTATTTCTAAAGACAAAAGGAATTAAGCTCAAGGCACAAGTTATTTCTCAAAGCATAAATTCAGTAGCATAAGTTAGCCAAGGCATAAGTTCAGTGGCACAAGTTATGCCCAACACATAAATTTAGTGGCATAAGTTATGTCACAAGGCATAAGTTCGGTAGGAGAAGTTATGCTCCAAGACAAAATTTCTCTAAAAGTCTTGTCCTACAAATCAAATACTGCAGAACTTACGTCGCAAGGCAAACATTCTCTAAAAGTTCTTGTGAAATAGGTCACAATTAAGGGCACTTTGGCCCATAAATTTTTGTTAAATAAGCAGTAGAGATAAAATTAAAGACCACAAATTTGAGAGGTAAAAATTAAAGACCACCCAAAATAAGTGCAGTCCATGCAAAAACTTGAATATTAGAAAGGAAAGTTACATAAATCATTATATACTAAAAGTAGGAAGTCCCTATCTTAAAAATTGGATTTTTATTTTTCCTCTATAGTATACTAAAAGTAGGAAGTCCCTATCTTAAAAATTGGATTTTTATTTTTCCTTCTATAGTAAATTAAAATATAATAAAATATTAATTTAATTTTAATTAAATTACATGTTTTTTTTGTTTTTTTAATTAAATAATAATATTACCATTCATTGAATCAAAACTACATTAAATATTAATTAGATAGTAATATTTAAATCATATCATTTTAAATATCTAATTAACTAATAATATTTTATCATTCATTAAATCATAACTAAATTAAATATCTAATTAAATAGAAATATTTAAATCATATTATATCATGTTGTACTAAAAGTGGAGAGCTCCACATATTAATCCATTAAATATTGAATAAATATTTTACTCTATATTTAAACAATACTTTTATAATTTTTTTTCATTGCTGTAACATAACTTAAAATTCAAAAAGTTGCAATGAAGAAGAACCATTAATATAAATTAATCTAATTAATAGATAAGGGATAAAAAAATTCAACAAATTGTCAATCAACAAAAGTCATAAACAGGCAATATCATATTTCTGTTTACCCCAAATCTCTTCCTTTCCATATCTGTGTGCAGTAACATCGTATGTTTGTTGTTATTGTTTGTTGTTGATGATGATGTTGTTGTTTTTTGATAATTATCACTATTTTTTATCGCAATAAAAGTGAAAAAAATTTTAGCAAAAGAAAAAAGATTGATTCTATAATTATCATTTAAATATTTAAATTTATTTTTAAAATATATAAAAAGTAAGAAGCTACAAAATAAAATAATGAATAATTAAAATGCCCATCAATTTGACAAAAATATGTAAAAATGCTAGAATACTCCCTATTGATATAAATATAATATTGTACTATTCTTATAATTTCAACTAGTACAATCAGCAGTGCTTCACGTAGTCATAAAAACAAAAATTCTCTTTAAAAATATAAAAATTATAAATCTAATGAAAATTAAATAATATAAAAAATTAATGATAAATAAAATAAAAGATAGAAACATTAATTTGTACATTTAGTTTAATATATTTTTTTCTAACAAAAAATAAAACTTAATTTTATAATATAAATGCCAAAAATAAACTAATATGCTGATAAGCATAGGAGTTATACATTTACTGAAAAGAAAAAGAAATATGGAAAAAAAGATTTTTAAAAAAGTAAAATAAAAATACTTAGGGGTCATTTGGTTTTAAGATATTTAATTAAAAAATCAAAAAACCAATTATCAAATAAAAAAAATAAAAAATATTAAAAGTTCAACGGAATTAAAAGCACAAAGGTATAAAATAAGAAAATCTAAGAAAATATGAAAACTAGGTGTTGATTGAATAAATAAATAAATAAAGACACACTAAAAAGTTATCCTACTCTCACTAATGACTAAAGAAGAATTTAAAATATGTCAAAAATTCTTAAATTTTTCATGTTTGAACTGCAGGCATCGTATAGAATGTCAAAGAAGAGCCTATACCTAAAGAGAAAAAAAAAAAAAAAAAGCAATAAAACATATTACTTATTTGTTAGTTGTGAGTCTTTTCTAAGAGCATGAATTTGAAATAAAAATTAAAGAAATCAAAATAACATATACCTTATAGCGCATAACCAAAAATAAAAATTATGTTTTGAATAATAACAACAACAACAAATAAAGAAGAAAACATGTGTATGAATAATCTACCTTTTAGTAATGCTCTAAATTCTTTCACTTTTTTTTGAAATTTCTCGTGAAATTCAAATACATAAAATAAATAAACTCAAAAGAGGTTATTTAAATCATAAGAAATATTAAAATGAGAAAATTAAGAAAAAAAAATATTTTTGCTCTTATTAAATAGACCAAAACTGAAAAAAAAAGGAAGAAGGAAAGTCTTTTGCTTTTTAAAAATAAAATAAAATGAGATATAAGAAAAAAAATAAAAAAAGCATTATTACGTTCTAAGATCAGCAAGCTAATAACAAATTTATATATTATTCTTATTTTTTGTGAAAAAGTTTACAATTAAATTATATTTTGATTTAATTTATAAAATCGTCTTGCAAATAAAATTAATATTTAATTATTATCAATTATACCTTGAGAAGATAAATAATTATACAAAGGACGTATAAATTTTTCTTATTAACACCAAAATTTTTAGGAATACCGCCTCTTCTTATTTTTACATCAGAAATTTTAAAATATATGAATATTTTTATTAGACTGTATATATCTTGATAAAGTTAATATTAGCTAAATAAAATAAATTATATATGTGAAAATATTATTCAAATATAAAATGTGTATGTAATTTATAAATGAAAAAGTTTATCATGAGTGCAAATGTTTTTAGTGATAGTTTACATTTGTACATACTATAAAAAAAATTATCTAACTAGTTCAACATAAAAAGTTTATATATAATTAGTGACCAAACAAACAAATAACATAGATGAGATATGATAATCTTTTATACTTATTGTGATCTTCTATTAACTGTAAAGAAAATAAATAATTTAAATTCAAATACAAATATAAGAATATTGTTTAAATATAACTTTATCTTCAATAATATAGTTTTAAATTTATTTAAGTTGTCATCTAAAAATATAACTTCACTTTGCAAATTTATTCTATATCACGCTTCATCTTACATTAAAGAAAATTACTGTAAAAATAAAAATAAAAATAAAAAATCAACCATTGATTATTAATATATCTTGGTCATCTTCATCACATCGCCCTCTAATAGGCACTACAAATCTCAAACACTCTTATCTTATAGCCAACATATGCATCCTTTTCACTATAAATAATAAATTAATTGCTAAATTGGGTATATATGATGTAATTTATAAATTAATTTTGAATAATATAATTGAAGTTTACCTCGATTTGAATGCAAATATTTCTATTTATTATCGTCCTCCAATATAGCAATACAAATCTCAAATACCCTCTTCTTATAGCCAACACACACATCCTTTCACTATAATCATACAACAAATATATAGTCGAAAGAGCATATTGCACAGCTTCTAAGGCCCCACTTTTCAAGAATTTTATCAAAATATCCAAAAATTCACCAAATTAATTATTTCTTGATAATTCTGTTTATATTTTGATAATAATTTCAATACCTGAACTGTTTTTTCTAGGCTCGAAGTATCATTCTAAATCAGGATTGGTTGAACGATTTTTTCTCTATATATATCATTTTTACTCTAAAAAAGTAAAATTAACTACAAAATTATATTTGAGTATGCTCCAATATTTATCTCATACAAATTAAATAGCCTCAAAAAAGAGGAAAGGAGGTAAACATCTTTTTTATAATTAAAGTATTTTTAATGTGAGTTATGTTATTGTTAATCCGTTATTTATTAAGAGTATAAATTATGAAGATGAAGAGGTGTGACTATGGAGATAATTTTTAAAATTAAATAATTAACAAAAATGAGAAAAAAATGTCATAAAAAGGAGAAAAAAGATAAATATAATCTTTGGCCAAAGAGAGGTGTCACATCACTATCTTTGCTTAGCTTTACTATATATATATAGATCTCTCTCATATCATTTTTACTCCAAAAAAATTAAATTAACTAAAAAAAATTGTTTGGTATGCTCCATTATTCATCTCATACAAATTAAATAGCCTCAAAGAAGAGGAAAATGAGGTAATCATTTTTTTTATAATTAAAGTATTTTAATGTGAGTTATGATATTGTTAATCAGTTATTTATTAAGTGTATAAGTTATGAAGATGAAGATGTGATTATGGAGATAATTTTTTAAAATTAACTAATTAACAAAATGAGAAAATGTGCCAAAAAAGGAGAAAAATATAATCCTCTAACCAAACAAAGGTGTCACATCACACTCTTTTTAACTTACTCTCTCTCTCTCTCAATATATATATATTTGATTTTTATAGAAATTCATGTACCTGCAACTATTTCAATTTGAAAATACATCAAAATAATGATCCTTTTTTGAAGAGAGCATAAAAGTAGATACCCTTGTTAGAATTAGGAGTAATTCTAAAAGTTAATGATATTTCAATAATCTTATGTGTTTTTTTTACTTTATTAATTTATTTTTTATTAAAATCAGTGTTTTTGTGGGAATCGTCGACATTAGCAGATGGAACCAAATTTTAACATATCTTGATCGTGTAAAACAACTATTATATACTTTGCAATAATAGAATAAATAAAAGCACAAATATATTATAGCATTTTTATCTAATAAAACAACTATTATATACTTTGTATAATAGAATAAGTAAAAGCACAAATATATTATAGTATTTTTATCTAATAAGAAATTATTCCTTATAAAAACTAAATGATATGTGATTAAAACATCTTTAACCTGAAAATTTTAGTCTATATAATCATGTTGTAATATAGTTTTTTTTTTTTGCTTACATGTCTTTACTTGAGTTTTATTCATTCTTTTCGCAGGTCATAGAATTTTGCTTCTACTTAATACTAAGAATAATGAAGTCATTCAAATAGGCAGATTGTTCATCAATTTGAGTTTGTAATTTTCACTTTTAATTTTTATATCATTCATTTTATCTATGTTTAAAATTATTTATATCATTTAAATGTCTATATAACATGAAACAGGCGTGGAAAGTACGTGTTCAAAACTTATACTAATAAATTACTAAAATATTTTATGATATACAACTATTAGCAAACAGTATTAATTATTATATATATATATATATATATATATATATATATATATATATTCTATGTATACATGGTATCATAATTTTATATCATAAATTAAAAATATTACTATAAATAAAGGTTAATAATAAGGAGATTTTTTTATATTAGTGATAATGAAATTAAATATAGATCAAAACATTAATTATTTTTTAAAAAATTAGAAAAACAAAAAAAAAAACATGTAATTTAATTAAAATACAAAATAATTATATATATATAATTTTTTTTATGAATTTTGAGTTTTTTTAATTTTTTATTTTTTAAAATTGTTAATTATTGGAAAATTTCTCTACTATTATATACTATAAATAATATTATTTATTATGTCTATGTAATGTACACAAATCTCCTTGGTGCAGTAGGCATCCGACAGAACCACATGGGAAGACATGATAGTTCATATAGCTACCCCATCATTATTATTTAATCCGATCATTCATATATAAATTAACTAAATAAAATAAAGAATAAGATAAATGATGTGAATATTTATCTAGCAGTTAAACGTAGCAGTGTGCCTCAATAATCCAACTAATGACTTTAAGTAGTGTAATATCTTAAAAGTCTCTAAGATCAGATCTGAGAGTTGAAAAGGAGAAAACAGGAAAAATTTGCACCAGGTCTCAGAACGAGTGGTTAAATCACCCTTCCTTTACCTAACGAGTTGTTAAGTCACTCGTCATTTTTCTAACGAGTCGGAAGATCAGAATATCCCCTAAAGAGTTAGCAAATGACTCGTCATTTGCCTAAGGAGTCGACAAATGACCTGTGATTAGTGGAAATATTATTTTTTGGACAGTCATGATGGATTAAGGAAACGACTCGTCATTTGCCTATTGAATCATTAAGTGACTCATGGTTTGAGCAGTAGTGGGTAATAGTATACTTCACGAATTAAGAAAATGACTCTTTATTTGCCTAACGAGTCGTCAAAGGATCGTTGTTTCTGGCAGTATGAGATTTTCTGTCAAACCATTAAGGAAATTTTCGTAATTTCTACATTTCTAAGTCCTAAATTATATCATTTTAAGCTCAGTTAGAAGGATTTTAAGAGTGTTAAACCTATCCTAAGCCTCACTATTTTCATGTATGCAAGTTTAGAGTTCTTCCTTGGAGATCAAGGTTGAGAAATTCTCCAATCTTCTCCAATTCCATTTGGTCTTTCAAAGAGAAGTGAAATCAGATTTACCCAGGTATGTAGGATTGTGAATGAGAGTTCCTCTTCACTCTCATGCCCCAATTCTCTTCTAGGTTTAAGAATTGATGTATTAAAGTGATGTGATGATCTCATGGGGTTTTAACCCAAATCCATGGAATTCTCTTTGATTTTATTATTTGTCAATTTCCTTTATGTTTTAAATAATATTCTAAGACTTATAGGTAGATTTTATACACAAATTGATTATGAATTTTATGGTTTCAAATCTAGATCAAACTATGACCAATTATGCAAGATTTCATGAAAAGTCAAGTTATGATTCTATTATGATTTTGATCTTACTAAGTCTAAATTATTATTTATGAGTCATGTTATGATTTCTCTTCAAGTACTCTTCATGAATTTATGAATATCAAGTATATGAATATTTTTACAAGTATACATGGTTTTCATAATTGATGGATTTATGACTTGTGGCCAACTTATGGGCCCTTGTTCATGGATAAGCATGTATTTCAAATGGGTATCAATGATGTTGTTATTTTTATTTATCCATGAACTTCATGAATGAATGCACAGTTACTATACGAGCTCTCATGTGCATGTTTTTGGGAGCAGTGTCTAGCACCGAGTAGACCCGACATTAAATGAAAAATCCCATGGTTTCAGAATACGTGCCGCCGTAGGTTTATATATATTTATTTTTGGATCCCTGTGATATCACCATACTGCACGTCCCTTGCTTGGCAAGCCTGGGACGGCTCTTCCCACTTGAGTGAGATAGTTGGGGCATCATGTAAGCTCTATCATGATGTTGTCGGTTATAACGAGTTCTCCCATTGTTTCTCATGATTTATGCATTGTTATGTTATGTTATGTTACTTTGGCTCAAAATATTTTTTTATAAAGTTTCCCTTATGATTATGTTTGCGAATGGATTATGAATGGTTTGAAAACCTTGAGCCCTTATGTGTATATTATGATATTTACTTCACGTTCATGCTTTCCTATTCTTATGAACTCTTATGTATTTTTAACTGTCCGTTTTACTTACCTTGCATACTCGGTACATTTCAAGTACTGACCGCATGCCTTATGTTTTATCGTCTCATGATACAGGTCTGAGGGATCATTCTCAACCGCATCACTAGTCTTGCTTTCCCTTCAGGCCTGTCTAGCCAATGTTGGTGAATCCTCATCCTTCAAGGATATTCAGTTATCCATTGTTATTTTCTTTTAGTTATAGACTTTGTCGATCTAGTTGGGGATATTTTCCCATCAGCTCATCGGTTATGTTAGAGGCTTTTCAGACATTATGTAGAAATCAGCTTGTCATTGTTGAATCTATTTTAGATTGATATGTATGCAGACTTCTACTTAAGAATGTTTTATTATATCAGTATCTACTAATAGTATGCTCTTAGTTGTTCTGTTCATTCCATGGGTCGACTTGGAGCCTCTCGGGGTTCTTTGTTTCATGTTCCAATCCAGGCCTATGTTCGGGTTGTGACAAACTTGGTATCAGAGCATTAGATTTTGAAGTGTCCTAGGGTTTCTGAAAGCCACATTAAGTAGAGTATTTTTCATGGGTGTGAAGAGTGCCACACTTATGACGAAGGGGCTACGAAATATTTTAGGAAATTTTTCTTATTTCATGATCTATGTCATGTGATGAAATATCTTTCTATCCTTCTAACTTGTGTATTCACATACTCCAAATCATAACGCCAGTTAGTGGAATAAGAGGCTCTCTAAAATTTTCTCCCTGCAGGAGTTAAGAGAAGCTAAGACAGAAGAATTCGTGAACTTGAAGTAAGGAACCAAAAGAGTGGGGGAGTACGACAGGAGAAGTATGAAGCCTTCCGTGATAGTCTTAGATGTGAATAGGAAGTCCAGAGATAGTGATTTCTGCCTAGCCTTAAGAAGGGGATCCGATCCTCAGAATGATGAGCTTTAAGCTAAGGGGGTGATTATAAGGTGAAGGACCAGGTCAAGCCTTGAGTTTCAAGTGTGAAGGTCCAGGATCAGTAACTATGGGAGATCGATCCATGCTTATTCAAGTGTCCTTCCGTACTTTAGTCTATGTCATACTCTACTCATGTCGTATGTGAACATGTTACGCCCATGCCTAAGTTCCAAGTACTCCTTACGTGTATTTGTAATCAGATTCATAGAATGAGAAATAACTACTTCAGATGGTAATTCCAGTCTTCTTCCGTGATTCCATAAATGTCAGCTTCATGTCATGACCTCTTTATGTATGTAAACTCATGTCTCTCAGCATGCTCAGCTCTATGGACTCAGTCTTTAAGATTTGCTTTATCAGCTCATAAGATCGTGTTATATCCAGTACATGCCCAACTTAGATTTCTTGAATGATTCGTGCTCATAATTTCCTTATTCTAATCCCTATGACTGTTTCCCCCATGATGGAAATGATAGTTAAAATATGTACGTTTAGGATAACTCTCTATCCCTGCCATAGGTGCCGGGTATGTAGAAGTTTAGGAACCGCAGTTATTAGTCAAGCCTGGAAGTGTAATAACCCACAGGGTCATTTTGTGATTTTTGACCCGTTCCCTAGGTTGAACCTTTCCGTGTCTTTATTTTGTTATTTATGACTTGCGAAGATGGATGACACAATTGCCCAGATGATCCAATGAAGATTGGATGAGGAAGGTTTAAATTTTGTGAGATTTGACCAAAGTTAACATTTCAGGTTAACGAGCTCAAATTTAGATTCTGAAAGCTCTTTTAGTTTAGGATGTTGATTTGAATTAGTTGGGTAGTTTGCATGGATCCCGAGGCATTCAGGAGTGATTTGAATCTTTGGTTGAATTTATGAGCTTTGAGGAAGCTAAGTTTGACCACGGTCAACTTTCGATCAAAACGACTTCGAGTTGGCGGCGGTAGTATTTGCCTTGAAGATTTGGAGACACTATCTATACGGGGTACATATGGATGTGTTTGTGGACCACAAAAGCCTACAGTACGTGTTTACCTAGAAGGATCTAAATCTACGTCAAAGGAGGTGGTTGGAGCTTTTTAAGGATTATGACATGAGTGTCCTTTATTATCCGAGCATAGCTAATGTGGTGGCAGACGCTCTTAGAAGGCTTTCTATGGAGAGTTTGACCCATTAGATGAGGAGAGGAAAGAGTTAGTGAAGGATGTGCATCGGCTTACACGACTAGGAGTTCGTCTTGTTGAATTGACGGATGGTGGTGTCATTGTTCAGAATGAGTCAGAATCTTCCTTGGTGACCGAGGTCAAATCTAGACAAGACGAGGATCCTATTTCGGTTAAGATAAAGGAAGGCCGTTCAGAATCATAAGCTGGAGGTTTTCTCCCAAAGGGGAGATGGTGTACTATGATATCAGGGTCATTTGTGTGTACTAGGTGTTGATGACTTGAGGGAGCGGATGTTGTATGAGGCTCATGGTTTGCCACCAAAATGTATCGTGACCTACGATAAGTTTATAGATGGAATGACATAGCAGAGTTTGTGGCTAGGTGTCCGAATTGTCATCAGGTGAAGGTTAGGCATCAAAGCCCTGGAGGTGTGCTTCAAGATATTAGTATCCCTACTTGGAAGTTGGAGGAAATCAATATGGAATTCATTACGGGATCGCCTCGTACTCGTTGACAGTATGCCTCTATTTGGGTTGTTGTAGACAGGTTAACTAAAGCAACTCATATTTTACCGGTCAAAACTACCGATTCAGCAGAGGATTATGCTAAAATGTATGTTCGAGAGTTAGTTTGGTTGCATGGAGTACCCTTGTCCATTATATCAGATAGAGGTACTCAATTTACCTCCCAGTTTTGGAGATCATTTCAGAAGGGACTTGGTACTCAGGACAAGCTTAGCATAACATTTCACTCGCAAACAAATGGTTAGGCTGAACGGATCATTTAGACTCTTGAAGATATGTTGAGGGCGTGTGTGATTGATTTCAATGATAGTTGGGATGATCATTTTCCTCTCATTGTATTTGCATATAACAACAACTACCATTCCAGCATTCAGATGGCTCTGTTTGAGGCTCTTTATGGGCGGAGATGTAGATTGCATATTAGTTGGTTCGAAGTCTATGGAGCTGCTTGATAGGACCAGATTCAGTCCATGAGGCTATGGAGAAGGTTCATCTTATAAGGGAGAGGTTGAAAACAACCTAGAGTCATCCAAAGTCCTATGCGGATTTGAGGAGGAGAGAACTTGAGTTTGAAATTGATGATTGGGTGTTTCTGAAGGTATCTCCCATGAAGGGAGTGATGAGATTCAGAAAGAAAGAAAAACTTAGTCCTCGTTATGTTGGCCCGTACCGGATTGTGAGACGGGTTGTCAAGGTAGCGTATGAGTTGGAGTTTCTCAGATTTGGCTTCAGTGCATTCGGTGTTTCATGTGTCTCTTTTGAAGAAGTGCATGGATGATCCGGCTTTGGTTGTCCCGGTGGAGAGCATAGGTGTGAAGGATAGCCTCAACTATAAAGAGGGCCCGGTGGAAATATTTGATCATCAGGTTCGGAAGCTAAGGAATAAAGAAGTAGCTTCAGTAAAGGTTTTGTGGCGGAATCAGCATGTTGAGGAGCTACGAGGAAAGCCGAAACAGATATGATGGATAAATACCTATATCTATCCCTCCCGGCTTAGTTTCAGATTCAGGTACCAGTTTTCTTGTAATACCCCAGAAACTCAAAGACTAGACCCAGGACTTAAATCAGAGAAAACTGAAAAATCTGCACTAGGTCACAGAACGAGTCATTCTGTGACCCGTGAGAGGTGACCACGAGTCGTTAAGTGACTCGTGGTGAGAACTGGGGACTTAGTTGAAGATTTGGAAAATGAGGTGACCACGGGGGTGACCACGAATCATGGTCAATCCCACGAGTCATGATATGACCCGTGGTCAAGAGTAAATTTAAGGCCAGGGAGAAGTTGGGCAGTGCACCTAACGATTGGTCACCACGAGTCGTGGTCCATTCCATGATTTGTTAGGTGACCCATGGTCAGGAATTGCTTAAGAGTTGGAAAGTTAGGTAGTGTACCCAAAGAGTCCTCACCACAACTCATTTGGGACACCACGAGTCGGGGTGTCACTCGTGGGGACTCTAGGGACTTTTTGCCAGTGGAGACCATGAGAGATAATCACGAGTCGTGGTCACCAACCACGATCCGTTAGGTCCCCCATGGGGACTGTCACTCAGTTTTCCCCTGCGAGTTTTTTCAAGGGTCTTTTAATAATTTCCTACCTCCTAGACTCTAAACTATGTCGTTTTAAGTATATTTTCAGATTATTTGAGAGGTTAAACGGTTTCTTTCCTCATTCCCCCATTTAGACTCTCAGAAAACAGCGTAGGAGTTATCTCATAGAATTTCAAAGCAAGAACTAGGGTTGTCTATTTCTCCTCGGTTTCTCAAGGGAATTCTTCGAGCTTCTTCACCAGGTATGTCGGAATTCAACAAGGGAATAATTCTTCCCTTGTGTCCCCAAATTCCTCCCTACTTTTCTCTATTAGTTCTAGCCTTGGAATTATCAAATGTTAAGAAATTTTAGTCATACTTCGTCTAATCCATATGGGATGCTACTTCATGTTAGTTATAGATATTTTCCACCAGTTTGTGACTGAAATGATGTTTATTCTTGTGAAGTGAAATTTTTCCCTATTTCTTGAACTGGAAAATCTAGAATTTTGCATAGTATTTGAATATTGAAATTTTGCTTGATTTTATCAGTGTTGGAGACTTCCATGTTGTTAGCAGCATTTAAACTAAATCAGATTATTGTCAGTTCTGTATTAGCCAAAATGTTCGAATTCTCAGTGTCATCAGAAATGTCAACTGATCAATTTGACTATAGAAATTCCCAAGGTGTCAGTAGTACCTCCCAGTTATCAAAATCAGATTCAGCATTCAGTTTTTAGTGGTCCACTAGGCGGTCATGACGCTTTAAACTGGAAGCTCTGACTAGCCTTAGGACCCCAGCTTATGATTATAGTTAGTTCTTTAGACAGTTACGACGCTTTCAGATAAGCAGCTTTGATCAGTCTTAGAACCCGTTCCAAAATCTTGTCCGATAAGACTTTCAAGTTGCTTTCAGATATGTATCCCTGACTAGTCTTGGGCCCCAGTTTTGAGCTATCATCTTAGTAATCAGTCTAGGACTATCCAGTGGGAGTAGGACTTAGCACCGAGTGGATCGGGGTTCCAGCACAACCAGGTACCTAAAACTACGTTGCCACCGTAGGTTTCAGTTTTATTGGCCTGATGGCCCCAGACTCTTGCGATCACCCAGTTCATGCCTTTATACCCTAAAAAGGTATATTGGGTCCTACCGATGAGATGTATACATCGGACTCCACATCTGTCTCACATGGTTATATGTCGGCTATAGACTCTCACACTAGTCATCTCAGTTCAGTGTCGGATTAGTTTAGTTCATTATCTCAGAATTAGGGCATGTCCTTGACCATCAGACAAGGTCTTTTAGGCCATCACAGTTATATCAGTTATTTAGTTCAGTAGCTTTAGTTGGTCATTGTATGTCTTTTTAGTTCAACACTTTTATTCCATTGTGTTATGTTTTCTCCCACTTACTCAGTATATTCAAAGTACTGACGCATACTTTAATGTTGTATCATTTTATGATACAGTTGCAGGATCTCAGCCTCAGCTTCGCTAGCCGATCTCTCTCCAAAGACTTTAGCTTTTCTAGTTGGTGAGTCCTCATTCTTTAAGGACGGAAATTATTTAATTCAGTTACATTTTCTTTTCTTTTATTTAGATTTGGAGTTAGCTGGGGGCTTGTCCCAGCAACTCATCAGTTGTAGTGGCTTTTAGACACAGATTTGGTTTTTCAGACTTGTAGCTTTATTCAAATATTTTCAATTATTATGAACCAGATTTATTCTCTCAAATGTTTATATTATCTTGCTTTAAATTTCCGTTCTATATATTTATATGTTATTCAGAATGCCAGTGTATGATAGACCAGGGGTTGACTTGGGGTACTTGTGACTCCAAGTACCGTGTCCCGTCCAGGGTGTAAACTCGGGGCGTTACAAACTTGGTATCAGAGCAATAGGTTTAGAGTATCCTCGAATGTCTGAAAGCCGCATCGAGTATAGTCCTCTTCATGGGTGTGAAGCGCGCCACACTTATGACGGGGAGGCTACGAGATGTTATTAGGAAAATTCTCTTTTATTTCATACTCCTTATCGTGCGTTGAAATTCAGTTCCAGAATCATCCTCCTAACTTGTGCTCTATTTCGTTTCAGTGAATCATGCCTCAACGACGTGGTAACAGAAGAAGGGTCGGTAATGCTCATCGACCTGCCCCATCAGCCCCAGCAGCCCCACAGGACGACTCAGTGTCTACCACAGAATTCAAGGCGGCCATTCAGTTTCTCATTCAAACTGTTACCAACCAGGTGAACCAGTAGGTGGTTCCAATGAACAACAACGGTTCTGATCACGGGAAATAATATAGGTCCCGTGATACGCTTTATAGCTTAAATTAGTCGTGTTGTCTAAGCTATTTGATACATTTTCATGTGATTTTAT
>JACEIK010008716.1:22439-35192 GCA_018107945.1 Datura stramonium | reverse complement strand
GTGTTTACAGCCGTTATATAGCCCTTTGTTTCCAGGAACCTGAGATAGAGCTAGCCAGGCACCAGATGTGCCTCGGCCCACCAGTTAGCAGTCCAGGTCCCTCTAGGGCACCAGGTGCCAGTCATACCCCCCAAGGCGGGGCGTGACACATATGTTCAATACATACCATATTCGAAGAAAAATCTCATTTCTGTGGGCGCCCTAGAGTCAAAGGGGTTCAAAGTTATTGCAGATAATGGGGTGATGAGAATATGATCTGGTGCGTTGGTGGTAATGAAGGCGATTCGAATAAACAATAACATGTATCACTATCAAGGTAGTACAATTATTGGGACAATAACAGTAACATCCAATGATGACAAGGAGGCAGAAATGACTAGGCTATGGCATATGTGCTTGGGACATATTGGAGGAAAATCCTTGGAAAATTTTATCAGATCAAGGATTGTGAAAGGATTAAAGACTTGCAACTTGGAATTTTGTGAACATTGTATCGAGGAAAAACAAACAAGGGTTAAATTTGAAATAGCTATCCATAATTGTTATACCCCGAGGATTCAAAAATCGGACCCTGGAGTTGAAATGGGGAAAGACTAAAAATATGGGTTGCAGGCACAGGACGAGCGTTGGACGACTCGTGAGGAGAGCCCATGAGTCGTCAGGTGACTCGTGGGGAGGCCTGGGAGAATAGGAATAAGATAAGGAAAAAGGAGTCCCCATGGGCTTGGGAATGACTTGTGATATAACACCACGAGTTGTTAGGTCATCCGTGGGGAGGAGGTATAAGAAAAATAGAAAAGGCAAGGCAGTGGGCTTAACTGAAGGAGACCACGACTCGTTATATCTAGCAACAAGTCGTGGTATAAGTCGTTGGGTGGAATTTTAAATAATTGGCATAAGAAAGGCAGTGTACTTGATGAGTGGTGGCCGCGACTCGTGGCCACCCGTAAAAAGTCGTTATACCATCCGTTAGGACCCCCAGTGATCAGTTTAGACAGTGTACCTGACGGGCAAGGTGACGGATCATTTGGGCATGTAACAAATCGTCAGATCACCCGTTAGGGTTACTTGGCAGTTATTTTCTATGAAATAGTGAGGGTCTTTTCATAATTTTTTAAGATTCTAAAGCCTAAACTACAATGTTTTGGGTTATGAACAGGGAAATATAAAGGGGTTAAGTTCAGTTTTCCCTTCATTCATGCATGCAAGAATAGTGAGAGGCAACCTAAGGAAATTTTAGGCTCTTTTCTTCAATTCTTCCAATTTCATTTTTGGGTAATCAAGGGAAGTAAAAAATCAGATATCCCAGGTATGTAAGGCTATCAATGGGTGATTTCTTCCACACCCATGCCCATCCTCTATGATTCTTATAAATATTTCAACAAAAACCCATGAGGTTTTGAATTTGATTTACTTAAACTCTAACGATTTGATTATAGGTTTTGTGATTTTAAAATCTTATTATAAACTATGGGTTTTAATCAGCTTTTGTGATTTAAATTAATTATAACATTATTGATTCAGAGGTTCAATGTATTTAAGCCTAATTATGCATGCCCCATGATGAATTGATTTACGATCTACTTACCCATTGATGTTATTTATAAACCCAACATGAATTATGATTTAAATCATGAATTTATTATGTTGCCCATTATGATTTTATAAAATTCAAGCTATGTGCATGATCTACAAGTCTGTATGAACCTTATGAATCATGAATTATGTTTTCGCCAACTCACGAGCCTCATTGCATGGCTAGTTCACGTATATTTATGATTATCATGATTTAACTAGCCCCTGAATTCATGTATGTTATACTATGAGCACTATATATGTTTTGGGAGTAGTATCGAACACCAAGTAGATTCGGGGCCTAAGTTATACCCTGGATCTCACAAACTACATGCCACTATAGGTATGTTGGGACCTCCTATGAGACTGTCCCCAGCCCAAATGACCCTTTTCATGGTGATATCACACTTTCATGGTTCGACTCTTGGCAAGGTACGGACACCCTCCCGACTAGGGTTACAAGTCGGGCTTCATGTGTGCTCACATGGGGTATGTCGATTAAGAGAATCTCCCATTCTTCCTCACGATTTATGCATGTTACGATTATGCGTTTTGGCTCAAGTCTTGTTAAGTAAAGCTCTTTTCTCATAATTATGATCATGTCTATATTACGAATGTTTTGAAAAAAAACCTTGAGCCTTATGACATGTTATGATTTACGATACGAGCATGATGTCCTATCCTTATGATCGTTTATGAATTTTATACATGTTTTAAATGTCCATTTTTACTTACCTTGCATATTTAGGACATTCCTCATACTGACCACATACTTTCTATGTTGTATTATTTCATGATACAGGCTCCAGTTCTCAGGCTCACCCTCACCCGTAGATTGTCTTGGAGTTTCTCTCAGCGTACTTGGTAAGTCCTCATGTTCTGAGGGCTATATGTTCAGGATCTATGTTTTTCTTTAGTTTCTGGATTGTTGGGTTTGTTGAGGAGTTGTCCCATCAACCCATCTTTTATGATTAGAGGCTTTTCAGATTACAAGTTGTATTCAACCGTCATGTATGGATTATGTATTGTACTTTCTCCGTATTTATGACATGCTTACGTTTCTTATGTTAAGTCTTCCGCTCATGTGAATGAATTAGATATACGCTCATGCCATGGGTCGACTTGGGGTCTCTCGGGACTCCTTGTTCCGTGTCTACTATATGGGTGTACGTTCGGGTCGGACAAACTTGCTATCAGAGCCATAGGTTTGAAGTGTCCTAGGGAGTATGAAAGTCGTGTTAAGTAGAGTCTTTTTCATGGGTGTGAAGCACGACACGCCTATGACGAAGAGGCTACTGGACGTTTACGAAATGTTCCCTTCTTTCATGATCTATATCGTGCGATGGAAGTCCTCTACCCTTCTAATTCGTGCTATTCACGTTGCAGCATCATGCCTCCACGCTGAGTGAATCCTAGAATAAATGGTAACGGTAATGATCATGAGGGTGCAAATGGTGAGGAGCATCAGCCAGCCCTACACGTTCACGAGGGGCACGCACCAGAGCCAGCTGCCTACGCTGAGTTTAGGGAAGCGATTCAAATGCTGACGCAAGCCATGACTACCCAGGTTCAGAATCAGACAGTGGCGCATTACCTTCAAAACAGGAATGCGGCGGCAACCAGGGTGAGGGATTTCTTGAGGATGAGCCTCTGGAGTTCATGGGGTCGAAGACAAACGAGGACCCATATGATTTTATTGAGGAGATTTTGAAGGTCACCCGGTTATGGGGGTGAACAATGAAGAGTGCATTGACTTGACCTCCTATCAGCTAAAGGGGGTAGCTCACATAAGGTTTAAGCAATGGAGAGATGCCAGGGCGGTGGGTACAGGCCCGATAGGTTGGGATGAGTTTCACACTTCATTTATACATCAGTTCTTCCCTCGAGAGATGAGGGAGCTCAAGGAGGCCGAGTTCGTTAATCTGAAGCAAGGTAATATGTCTGTCCAGGAGTATGCATTGGAGTTCACCCGGTTATCTAAGTATGTTCCGGAGTTAGTGGCGGATCAGAGGGCCCGGGTGAGCCTTTTTGTGCATGTGATGACGGACGCACTTAGTAGGCGCTCTATGGAGAGTGTGTCCCACGTGAATGAGGGAAATAAGGAGTTGGTGAAAGATGTCCATCGACTGGCAAGGTTGGGAGTTAGATTGGTAGACTCGACCGATGGTGGCGTTGTTGTGCAAAACGGATCAAAATCGTCCTTGGTGGTAGATGTGAAAGCTAGGCAAGATGAGGATCTGATGTTGGTAAAGCTGAAGGAAGTCGTTTGGAGTAAAAAGGTGGAGGTTTTTTCCCAAGGGGGAGATGGAGTGCTACGGTACTAGGGTCGTCTGTGTGTTCCATACATAAGTGATTTGAGGGACCGGATATTGCATGAGGCACATGGATCCAGATATTATATCCATTTGGGTGCCACCAAGATGTATCATGATTTGCGGGAAATATATTGGTGGAACGGCCTGAAGAAGGATATTGCAGAATTCGTAGCCAAGTGCCCAAACTGTCAGCAAGTGAAAGTCGAACATCAAAGGCCGGGAGGCGTACTTCAGGATATTATCATTCCTACTTGGAAGTGGGAAGAGATTAATATGGATTTCATTACAGACCTACCTCGTACTCTCCGACACTATGATTCTATTTGGATGGTGGTAGACAGGTTGACCAAGGATGCACACTTTCTACCGATCAAAACCACGGATTCAGCAGATGATTATGCCAACTTGTATATTTGGGAATTGGTTCGACTTCATGGAGTGCCCTTTTCTATTATTTCAGACCGAGGTACTCAGTTTACCTCTCAGTTTTGGAGGTCTTTTCAAAAAGGGATTGGGACTCAAGTTAAGCTCAGCACAGCCTTTGATTCGCAAACAGATAGCCAAGACGAACGAACAATCCAGACTCTCGAGGATATGTTGCGAGCATGTGTGATGGATTTCAAAGGTAGCTGGGATGATCATTTTCCCTTGATCGAGTTTTCTTATAATAACAACTATCACTCGAGTATCCAGATGGCACCATTCGAGGCTCTTTATGGGCAAAGGTGTAGATCGCCTATCGGATGATTTAAGGTTGGTGAGGCAGCCATGATAGGACCGGATTCGATTTATGAGGCCATGGTAAAGGTTCAGTCAATAAGGGACTGGTTAAAAATCGCTCAGAGTCACCAGAAATCATATGCTGATATGAGGAGAAGGGATCTGAAGTTTGATATAGACAATTGGGTATTTCTCAAGGTATCTCCTATGAAGGGAGTCATGCGGTTTGGTAAGAAGGGGAAACTCAGTCCCCGATATGTTGGTCCCTGCCGGATCATGAGAAGACTTGGTAAGGTAGCGTATGAGTTGGACTTGCCCACAGAGTTGTCTTCGGTACATACCCGTGTTTCATGTATCACTCTTGAAGAAATGTTTGGGAGATCCAGCTTTAGCAATTTCGGTGAACAGCGACGGTGTAAAAGACAGCCTCAGCTATGAAGAAGTTCCGGTGGAAATATTAGATCGTCAAGTCCGTAAGCTAAGGAACAAGGAAGTAGCTTCAGTTAAGGTTTTATGGAGAAATCATCATGTTGAGGGAGCTACGTGGGAAGTCGACGCAGATATGATGGCTAAATACCCACATTTATTCTTTACCGATTCAGTTTCGACTTGAGGTATCAGTTATGACCTATGACTCTATTTAGTTTTCGTGTTCAGTTCATATGTTCAAGTTTCTTTTATGTGTATGAATGTGTATGTGAAGCATGAGATCAATTCAGCTATGTGTTATGAATCGGAGGTAGTCATTCCGTAATAATTTCGGTTAAAATGATCAGTATTTGAGTATGATAATTGTATATCTATGTTCTCTACTTGTTTCCAATATTCGAGGACGAATGTTCCCAAGAGGGAGATATTGTTATACCCCGAGGATTCAAAGATCCTTCCCGGGAGTTGAAATGGGGAAAGACTAAAAATATGGATTGCAGGCACAGGACGAGTCGTCAAGTGACTCGTGGAGAGGCCTGGGAGAATGGGAATAAGATAAGGAAAAAAGAGTCCCCACGGGCTTAGGAACGACTTGTGGTTTGACACCAAGAGTTGTTAGGTCATCCGTGGGGAGGAGGTATAAGAAAAATAGAAAAGGTAAGGCAGTGGGCTTAACGGAAGGAGACCACGGCTCGTCATGTCTGGCAACGAGTCGTGGTATGAGTCGGTGGGTGGAATTTTAAATAATTGGCATAAGAAAGGCAGTATACTTGACGAATGGTGGCCACGACTCGTGGACACCCGTAACGAGTCGTTATGTCGTCCGTTAAGACCCCCAGTGATCAATTAAGACAGTGTACCTGACGGGAAAGGTGATGGATTATTTGGGCATGTAACGAATCGTCAGATCACCTGTTAGGGTCACCCGATAGTTATTTTCTACGAAATAATAAGGGTCTTTTCATAATTTTCTAAGATCCTAAGGCCTAAACTACGACGTTTTAGGTTATGAACAGGAAATTTAAAGGGGTTAAGTTTAGTTTTTCCTTCATTCATGCATGCAAGAATAGTGAGAGGCAACCTAAGGAAATTCTAGGCTCTTTTCTTCAATTCTTCCAATTTCATTTTTGGGTAATCAAGGAAAGTAAAGAATAAGATATCCTAGGTATGTAAGGCTATCAATGGGTGATTTCTTCCACACCCATGCCCCTCTTCTATGATTCTTACAAATATTTCAATAAAAACTCATGGGGTTTTGAATTTGATTTACTTAAAGTCTAACAATTTGATTATAGGTTTTGTGATTTTAAAATCTTATTATAATCTATGGGTTTTGATCAGTTTTTGTGATTTAAATTGATTATAACATTATTGATTCAGAGGTTTTATGTATTTAAACCTAATTATGCATGCCCCATGATGAATTGATTTATGATCTACTTACCTATTGATGTTATTTATAAACCCAGCATGAATTATGGTCTAAATCATGAATTTATTATGTTACCCATTATGATTTTATGAAATTCAAGCTATGTGCATGATCTACAAGTCTGTATGAACCTTATGAATCATGAATTATGGTTTGGCCGACTCACGGGCCTCGTTGCATGGCTAGTTCACGTATGTACAAGTATATTTATTATTATCATGATTTAACTAGCTCCTGAATTCATGTATGTTATACTATGAGCACTATATATGTTTTGGGAGTAGTATCGAACACCGAGTAGATTCGGGGCCTAGGTTCTGCCCTGGATCTCACAAACTACGTGCCACCGAAGGTATGTAAGGACCTCCTATGTGACTGTCCCTGGCCCAAATAACCCTTTTTGTGGTGATATCACACTTTCATGGTTCGACCCTTGGTAAGGTACATACACCCTTCCGACTAGGGTTACAAGTCGGGCTTCATGTGTGCTCATATGGGATATGTCGGTTAAGAGAATCTCCCACTGTTCCTCATGATTTATGCATGTTTTTATTATGCGTTTTGGCTCAAGTCTTGTTAAGTAAATCTCTTTTCTCATAATTGTGATCATGTCTATATTATGAATGTTTGAAAAAAAACCTTGAGCCTTATGACATGTTATGATTTACGACACAAGCATGATGTCCTATTCTTATGATCGTTTATGAATTTTATACATGTTTTAAATGTCCATTTTTACTTGCCTTGCATACTCAGTACATTCCACGTACTGACCGCATACTTTCTATGATGTATCATTTCATGATACAGGTCCCAGTTCTCAGGCTCACCCTCACCCGTAGATTGTCTTGGAGTTGCTCTCAGCGTTCTTGGTAAGTCCTCATGTTCCGAGGGATATATGTTTGGACTCTATGTTTTTCTTTAGTTTCTGGATTGTTGGGTTAGTTGGAGAGTTGTCCCATCAACCCGTCTTTCATGATTAGAGGCTTTTCAGATTGCAAGTTGTATTTAGCCGTCATGTATGGATTATGTATTGTCCTTTCTCCGTATTTATGACATGTTTACATTTTTTATGTTAAGTCTTCTGCTCATGTGAATGAATTAGATGTATGCTCATGCCATGGGTCGACTTGGGGTCTATCAGGGCTCCTTGTCTCGTGTCTACGATCCAGGTGTATGTTCGGGTCGTGACAATAATACTAAAGGTATTTTGGATTATGTTCACTTTGTGTTTGGGGTGCTTCCAAAACACCTTCATTAGATGGAAAACACTATTTGTAACCTTTGTTGATGTCTTTTCTCAGAGAGTGTGGGTGTATACAATGAAGACTAAAGATGAAGTGTTGGGAATTTTTCTCAAATGGAAGACGATGATAGAGACTCAAAGTGGTAGAAAAATCAAGTGTCTTCGCACACACAATACGAATAACCATCCGAAAGGTATTCGATTGTCTAGAATGGTCCTTTATTAGACAAGCACTAGTTTACTGTAATCTCCCACCCCATCTTATATCTTTAATAATTGGTGTGCATAGTTCAGGTTGATTCAAAATTTTTAAATATCAAATCAAACTAATTGTATTGAATTTTTAAATCTACAAACTAAATTAAATCAATAAAAGTTGGATTTTTCAACCTCGAATTTTTTCATGTTTTTTGAATTTTTTTCGATAAAGTCTCCATACAAAACATATAACTTATATTTGAAATATTTCTTTAATTCAAGTAATATACAACTATCTAAGGCGTTTCAAAATTAAGAAAATAACACAAAAATATGAGATGTGTGATGACATTGTAATAAAATATTCAACAAAGAAGATAATGAAGTCGCATAAAACAAATATTGATACTAATAAGTCATAATGAAAATGATCATACTCTAAAGGTACTAAGTCATGCCAAATAAAATATGACTAATAAGTATTAGTTACATAACTAAACATTAGAAAAAAAAATTATTTTATTTCGGTGTAAATTAACCTGCAAAATTAAAGAATAGATATTTAATATGTATTATTGTCATTCCTAGTGTTGAAACTAATTCTTTTGTTAGAATTAATATTGATTTAGTTTTGGCTTGGGCGTTATTTGAGTTAATAACATGCATTTATGAACTATAAAACTTATTGGATCATTCAAAATTCTGAGTCAAAACTTGAAATAATACATGTTAAAAGGCAAAAACTATAAAAAAGAATAAGAAGTATTTATAAATTATACAAAATATTTAAAAAATTATATACATATAATATTCGATTGGTTTGGTTCGGCTTGATTTTAAAAAAAAATTAAAATCAAGCTAAACCAAACCAATTATGATCGGATTTTTTTTTCAATACCAAACCAAATCAAACCAAATCACTAGTCTAATTTTTTTTTAAATTTGACTCGAATTATTAAATTGAGGCGATTGTGAATTTTCCTTGTACTGCCCTATCTTTAATCATATCACGTGTGTCCACTTCAACAATTTTAGTCCTTATCAATAGCACACCTACCCCTTTCTTCTAACACTCTCGTTATCACCATATTTATTCATACTTCGTGTCGAGAAGAATTGATATGGCAGTGATCACAAACTTTGGTCCCCTATCCCTACTTTAAAATAAGGACCTCACATATCACATCTTTTATTTAATGATGATATCATTCTTGCTGTTACTGTTAACAACAAGACTTGTGACACTACCACCGACATTCTCAATCAATTTATAGNCTATCGGGGTAAAAATTAATTTAACCAAATCTCGTAATATTTCTGTCATAATTCATGTGATGTACTTTTATTTTTAATTTATTTAAAAAATATATTTTTATATTTAGTAACAATTTAATTTTAAAATATTCATTTCATTATTAATGAGATGATTTATAGCCACATAAATATTTATGACTTATGTTTAAATCACAAATTTTAATTCTTTTTTTAATTTCTTAAACTCCATACCCAATCAAACTACAACATATAAATTATGACGAAAGAAAGTATTTTTTGTTTTTCAAAAAATTTCCTGAAAAGTACGAAGCAACAGATATGTAATTCTTTGCCATGACAAAGGGACCATCTTTTGGCAAGTATCTAGGCACTCCTATCTTTACTACTATCCTCAATGATTACTAGTTGTTACTAGACAATTTCAAAATAGATTAGCGAGTTGAAAGATAAATTTTCTAACCCCGGCGTAACGCACTCTTGTTAAAAATATACTCTTAATAGAAGACTAGAAGTGTTATATACGTAATCAGAGGCGAATTCAGATTTTGAACATGATGGAGGTACCATCAAAAGGGGATATATGTTAGTCAAAGTAATATCATATGGCACCGATATTACTTCATTGAAAATGTTGTTAAGCATACATAAAACCCAATGTGCTACTAATAAATATAAATTTAAATGAATTTAGATAACACAATTTTATGGTCAAGAAACTTAGTAGGTGTTTGGACATGCGATTTCATGTCGCGATTTGAAATTTTGAGATGAAATCAGTGTTTGGACATGCGATTTCATCTTATAATTTCAAATCATGAGATGAAATCCCAAATTCTCCAACAAGAACTTGATTTGGCCTGGTGACGAGCGCCCTATCAATTCGTTTGATCAGCATCACTANCCACAAGTTTATATTTTGTAAAAAAAGTTCATTTTATATATACCAACTATATTTACCAATCATTCGTTTAATAAATGTGAACAACCTTTGCCAACTATTATATTGGACATAATAGTTTGCAAATCTTTATTTGTACTATGTGGGAGGATTATATTAAAGAGTAGTTCACTACAATTCATGTTTAATTTTACTTTTTATTGAACTAAAATTCGATTCTTTTATTGTATTTTTTTAAGAATGGCTTTGTGATAGTGTACTATATTTTATCATAAAATTTTATTTATTTGGTAAGATTGTATAAGAATTTGGGCAATTTGAATAGTTTTTACAACTTGTAGAGTTCTTATGTTCATGAAGAAAAAATACAACTTTAAAATCTCAAATTGCATGTCCAAATAAAACTTCAAACTTCATCTAATATGATTTTATATTATAATTTCATCTCATATGGCCAAATGGGTTCTTAGTTTAAACTGTGAGGTTTTGAGTTTGAAACTTGTTGCATGCTTGTTTTATCTGCAATTTTCTTGTGGAAAAAACAAGAAAAATGTAGCCATGAGGATTCAAACACAGGCTACTGAGCTCCAACAACCAAACTACAAACACCTACCAAACCAATGCACTGAGTTGACTTTTATTTTTGAGAGTGCACAACTAATATATAATTCTTTTGTAGATATATATACATATATATACATAATTTATTTCGTTATTAACGGATGCAAGTACACCCACCATACATGTGGATCCACTTCTGAACACCAACTTTCTTTGAGGTACCCCGGACAACAAGCGAAAACTCCCCTTAGTAAACTAAAAAATTGTCTCTCTTAGCAAAGAGGATGGTGGACTAGGTATTCAAAACTTTCGAATAGAAAATGGGGCTTTACTTGCCATCACTGCTTGGAGGATGTATCACAATCGTAATAGCGTTTGGGTCTCCACGATTATTTAAAAAAATAGGAAGTCTTCCTAGCCCTCTCACATTTGGAAAAGCCTATTGCTATGAAATGTCAACACTGCCCAAAAGATATCAAATAGATTACTGCAAATGATCAATTTATTAAAATTTGGACAGATCCATGGTCGGATACTAAAATACAGTTGTGAAATCTTATAGATGGACCCCTCACTTTGAAGAATACCATTGCCACTATATCAATTTATCGACCTTATGGGAGGTGTGACTTTTCAAAATTCCTTTTTAAGTTAAAAGTATTTTCCTAAATACCCAACCTCTTGTGATAAGATTATTTGGTGTCTGAATCCATCAGGCAATTTCTCCATCAACACAGCTTATTATGTCATAGCAAATGTGCCCACCAATCCTACTAGTTCTTTTCAATGGTTATGGAAGTTAGCCACTCTACCTAAGATCAAACATTTCCTGTGGCTATGTTGCCATAACCGACTTCCAACAGCATCCTATATATGTTCACCATAGCAACATGTCAAACTCTCCACTCTGGACTCTTTTTGTAACCTCGACCCCGATGAAACAACTTCACATGTACTTCTAGCTAGCTTGCTCAAAAGCAGAACAACTATGGCACTCTTTGGGATGGGTTGATCTCATAACTACTATTCATCATCAATCTTCTACCTCTCCTCCTCATCAATGGGTTGACGACCTACCACCTCTAGCACTTACATCCCAAACCACAAATATTTCTTTTAAAGTACTAGTAACATCTACAGCCAGAATAATCCACTAATTATTCGGCACATCTACAGGGATCAAAACATTTTGGCAGATGGCTTAGCTAAGTATGGATTGCACTCTTTTGGAATTACGGTCTTCGAGCAACCACCAACAAACTTTTTGTCACAAATTGGCAAAACATACATACGACTATTATCTCGACAAAGTTTTTGTATACCCCGTAGACAACTTTGTAATGAGATCTGTCCCTATATATCTACTGCTTTGATTGGGGGCGATCCTTCTACGTGTAGAATGTTTGCCTTATATGTAATATATTGTAAAATATCCTTTTATGACCACAAAAAAAAAACCATTCAAAAGGTTACAATTTCCTTCAAAGCTTGTCATGTAAATGTAGATTTAGAAATCACAATGAGAGATACCGTACTAGTGTTAAGTTAGAGTCAGAATTTCGGTACAGAGAAAAAGCATATTTTTTTTAGTACAAGATATTTGACTTTTCCTTGATTTGTATTTTAATTGCAACTACTGCAGAGTTTAGTGATTTCAATTTGACCATTGATATAACAGGTAAAGATTAGTAACTTTACTGATACAGCATATAAAATTAGCGATCAGGTGGGGAATTAAACAAAGAACAAGTTTAATTAAAACTAGAGGTGGTCCAATCGGGTGAGTTAAGTTTAACTTATGAAAATTTTGATAAATAGCTATAATTTAGAGTGTAATTAGAAAATATAGTTGCAGTTTGCATATTTATTACTCTAATTGTTGTATCACACAGAAGAATTGTATTAGGTGGGTATCAGTTGTATCAGTGAAATAACTATATTCAGGCGACGACATCAGTTGTATCAGACAGGTATTAATTGTATCAGAGGGTATCAACTATATCAACTATGAGAAATGCGAAAGAATTGTATCAACATGCGTATGTATTGTATATTTTCTACATAACTCAAAATATAGCTACTTTTTATGATTTTTTGAAATTAT
>JACEIK010008716.1:0-10480 GCA_018107945.1 Datura stramonium | reverse complement strand
TAATTTTTGAGTTCTCTAAAAAAATAGGCTCTGTAGTATCTGAAGTTGACTGTAAAAAAAATACTAGTTGAATCTGAATTCAAACTACCAATACATTGACAAGCAAGAAAGTAGTAAAAATTATAGTTCATATTAAATGCCAAACTCAATGTTGAGAGTTGGATCAGTTGATCACACTAGAATTTGTCAATCCCAATTCCATCTCTGAAGACTTCATATACAGCTCTACTACGTGTTCTCCTCAACCCAGCAGTGAAATGAATCTCTGTTTGTTCGCACAAGATAACACTAACTGTTACAAAAAGGAACATCACTTTTGTTTTCATTCCCTCTATCTCAGATAGCTTTCCCCTCTCCAAATGTCCACTAACCATATTATTGAACCGTACTATTGATGCATCCCTGTAACTAATTTCACATATATCTGGAATATGGACAGTAAGCTTCTTTGTCTCTTCATTAAACTCGTAATTCGTTGCATCTCGAGGGAAAATGCCTACTGGAATGTCATACTCCTTTAGTAGCTCCCGCAATGGCTTTTGTACTTTTCCTACAAAACCAACAATAAGTAGGAATGATATCAAGTAATCAACATCCATAAAATACTTTGGACGTGTGTAGAAACATAATATAATTAAGTGTGCTTTCTGTAATAATTTAACCTTCAACGTTTATAGAAACACAGTAAAAGGATATGAGGTTGAAGAAATAATTAAGTAAAAAAAAGTGTGAACTATCTAACATTTCAAATTTTTAGATGAGATGCTTATATACTTCAACCTTGTATATTAAAACATCGAGTCAGAATAGCTAAGGCTATAGATTTTGATAAAATTTAGGAAAAAAAAAAAGCTAAAAAGAGACTAACCTTTAATTTTGTTCACCAGCTTTTTGGTTCCTCCAGTAATACTATTTTGCAATTCCTAATTTTGAAGAGAAAAAAGGTCAGTATGAAGAAAATACAACAAGAGAAGAATTTCATGTAGCCCCAAATATACAGTAAGATTGTTGTTTAAGATAACCAGCCATTTGGTTTCTCCAACAATGTTATGTACTGCACTACTGGTTTTTTCTTTTAAAAAAAGTATTACCCACAACTAGGAAACATGTGTCTTGAAATGGATATCAATCAACTAAGGTACATTAATTCCTTCTTATTACCAATTCCGACAGAGACATTTGTATTAGAATCTAAATAAATGGGTCAGTGAGTTTTAAATACCAAATAATTATAAAATAAAAGAAACCAACAAAAACCATATTTCCCATTTCTCACTATCCCCATCTTTCTTCCCATCATTTCTATCATTCCCATGTATAAGTAAATTAAAAAGTTTCCTCCAAAACAAGATCACAAGAAAGAAACTAGAGACAAACAACTCCTAAAACAAATATATATTTATGCTATTAAAGAAACCACAATAAGAATATTTAGATTTATATATTCTGTAAAAGACAATTTATTTAGAATTGAAATTAAATGAAACTTGAAAGGATATACACAATACAGATGGCCTACACAATTAGTATGGAATTGAGGTGTGATTCCACCATAATTTACCAATACAAATCCAATCTTCATAATCAAATCACAAATTAAACACAATATTTAATCATATTACAAACATAAGTACATAATTAAAGAATTCCAATATCAAATCCTTCTAATTAGATAATCACATTATTGCAAAAAAAACAAAAAATAAATACAGAAACCTCAGAAAATTAAAAATTCAAGAAAGAAAATATAAGATGGAAATAAAATGGAAGAATGGTCAAAAAGGAAACTGCATACGTTAAGGTCCTTGGTGACGGAACTGAACTCCTTGTTGGCTTTCTGACCAATCAAATATGAACCTGCCTGGCTAATCATTGAATCCATGACTAGTGTTTTTTGTTTGTTTGTGGAAAATGGTAAATATCTTCGAATTAAAAAGCAGTAGTAATATTTGTATGTAGAGATTATAGAAATTCTTGTTTTTCTCCTCTCTGTAAGAACAATTGAGAAAGAAGGAGAGAGAAGGGGAAGGGGGTAGGCATATGAGCAAAACTTTTCGGTAGTTAATAACGATATTACCAATCCTTTTCTAGCGGATTGAACTATGAGGATCAAAACTCTCACACATTTTTATGTATTTAAACATTTTTTATTGATTATTTTAAATATATTTTAATATTATAATATTTTTTTAAAATTAAAATGTGGGATAAAAGCCTTTTATTAATCAGAATCTAAAAGAGAACAAAACAAAAAGGCCCATAAACGAAAATTTGATTAGACCAAACAAAAACAATATAGACAACTACACTAATAATCTAGTCAAGGAGATGAAGGGTCGCCTTCACAATAGAGCTTCTGGATACACCATTCACATGAAAATCTTCTCTATTACAAAGCGTCTGGAGTAGGTATGGTCCTCAGGATGTCGATATTCCCTCTTTCTTACCGGTTGTCGCAAATCTCTCTTTCCATTTCTTTTCTCTACTTCGTCAAAGCGGTTGAGGTCTCAGTCGAGAATGACTATTATCAACACAGAGGTTACAGAGGCTTTCATTGGTTAATCATCCTAGAAATTCTAGTCAAGGGAGATGAAGGGTCGCCTTCACAATAGAGCTTCTGGATACACCATTCATGAAAATCTTCTCTATTACAAAGCGTCTGGAGTAGATGGTCCTCGGGATGTCGATATTCCCTCTTTCTTTACCGATTTGTCGCAAATCTCTCTTTCCATTTCTTTTTCTCTACTTCGTCAAAGCGGTTGAGGTCTCAGTCGAGGTGACTATTATCAACACAGAGGTTACAGAGGCTTTCATTTGGTTAATCATCCTAGAAATATTGGTAAGCTAATTTTGCAATCTATAGTTAGTTGCTTAGTTCTCCGTAATTTACTCAAAGTGTGCTTTTCAATCTTATATTTGGTTTATGCTCATTCCAGGTCACGTCAAACTCTCGCACCATTTTCATAAGAGAATATCCACTAAAGTAACCCTTTAATCTAAGATCTATAGACTTCATCTTCTTATAAACATCAGGTAACCTCGCAATTTTTTTTGATTTGTAAGCTGTAAATCTTCCTAGTCTGCAAGCTCTTCCTTCTGTCTTTATTCAGTGATGAGAAATCCTTTCTGACCATGCTTCTCTTTGTTATGTATGTGCATTTACTTTATAGATAATTTAATGGGGATCTAATAACAGATTGAACCTCAGGTGAAGTTGATACCACACAAAAGATATTTCCCCGTTAGAGAACATTCAGTATCTTCGGAACTTTACTTTTGTTACCTTGTATGTTATATGGATTGTAAAATGGATTTCATTATTTCTGCTTGTTATTTATTGTTATTATTGTTGTTCCTTGTTTTACCTTCTTCTGTTATTGGGCTTGATGTAACTCAATATTGAAATCTGTTGCTTGTCTATGTTGAGTAGCTTTTTGCTCCTGTTGATAACTCGTGAAAATAGTTATATTGTATTATACCTACCAAACAGAAAATATTGTTAGTAAAATAACCAGCCACTTGATTCCCTTCTCTTATGATGTGAGTTATTTGAATGTTCCGCTTTATCCTTAGCTCTATAATTCTCTTAACCTCTATACTAATCCTCTATGGTATTTTTCATTCAACCTCCAATATTTATTGCATAATTAGAGAAACAGTTTCTACTATCACTGGCAATAGATTTTGATTCACACAGTATTCAATTCCCTTCTTTACAGCTCTTACTTCAGCACATAGATTAGTAGTTATAGGAATTATTTTAGCATAGACATGAGTTAAGTCTCCCCTCCAATATCTAACATAGAAACCCATGAGTAAGGGTCTGGGTTGTTCTTTAAAGTACTATCTGTATTACATTTATACTTTCCTTGAGGAGAAAATTTCAGAAAATTAAATATAGGCATTATAAATTAATCGGGAAGGATATAAGATACCCTTGAGCTATTGAATTTAGTAAAAGTTTCCCTTTATTATCTTTTGGCTCTAAATTGCCCTTATTTTTAACGGCCCTCTTTGAAAATAAAATCTATAGATTCATTTATTTTTATGGCAAATTCCTATTGGCTATTGTTAAAATTAAGATGGCTAATCAAATCCCAATTCAAAAACTGAATCCACCTAATAACCCATACATGTGTTTCCTAAATGTTGTTCCTTTTTCTTCAATCTTTTTTTTCTACTGGTTTGAATATCTTTTCTTAAATCTTCTTGAGTTTTAACAACTATAGCTACTTCTTCAAATGCAGTAAGAAGATTTGGGTCAATAATGGTACTCAATAGAATGCAAATTCGTCCACCTATAAATAAAGGGATAAACCTTCCATCAAAAATCTCATTCTTTGGCTTCAATGAGATGAAATTATCAACTCTTTTTCTCAAAGGTTCAAACATTTTCACTTTTGTAATAGACGTTATGTTATCTTTATTATCGATTTTATCCTCGACCTTCATTTGTTGATATCCAAGGTCATTCATTAGCTCAGAAATATGAATAATCTAGGCTTCTTGATCTTATGAGCTGATATGAACATTCTTATTGGGATCTTCATGGACAATTAAATTGAGAATTTAATTTTGATGGTGAAGTATAAATATACCTGTTTGATGCACTTGAACGAAAAGCTCTTTCTGACTTCAAATACCCAGTTATTTTGATTTTGTCTTCAATTTCTTGAGAAGCATTTCCTTCATGGTATTCATTTTCTTGAAATTCTCAAAAAGTAAGAAATCGGATTTTAAAAGTTGATTTCTTAGTTTAAGGGGGATTTTAGGCAGGACAGATATGGGATTATTAGGTGGATCCAAGTTTTAGGTTGGGATCTAATTACTTGAATTAATTTTAACAATAGCCAATAGACATGCGTCACATAATAAATGAATCTATTAATTTTATTTTGAATGAGAGATGTTAAAAATCAAGACAATTTAGAGCTAACACGTCGATATTGAGTGCAACTTAGAGCCAACAAGTAAACAGAGGGTATTTTTTTTAATCAAATTTGATAATTGAACGACATTTTCATCCCTTTCTTGTAAATTAATACGAGTGATTGTTATACTAAAAATCATCTCAAATATGTATAGATAAAAATTTATTGGGACAAAGACTACTTGACCATATATGTGGTAAGCATGAAGAGGACTACATCCAACCATCAAAGTAAAGCAATATAAGTCAATTAATAGTTAGATTCTAGGATATTTGAAATTTCATTTAATCCTATTCAATGCCAACGATCTTAGACATGTAATGTCGAAAATGGATGAGGATTGGAAAATACACTATACTTTCTACTGAAATTGTTCCAGTTATCATTGCTCTTAATCATTTCTCTTAATCATTGCTCGTTGTCTTCTGACCAAAACATATAGTAAGAATCTCTTCTTTTGTTACTTATTTCAATTTAGTTAATCATTGCTCGTCGTCCTCTAACCCAAAAATACAATAAGAATCTCTTATTTTGTTAGTTATTTCAATTTAGTTAATCGTCTTGCTATTTTTCATATCATTATTTCAATTACATTCACATTATAAAGGGTTCTAGATTTAAATTAATTATGTTGCTTGTGATCTCGTATAAATAATTTAACTGGTTAATCTAATAAATGAATTTTAGGTTAAACAATTTGACATCCACAGTGGAGACTCTAGCAATTGTGATTATCAATACACCACCACTAATATCTCATTAATTTTGTGTTTATCAATTTTGTGTGAAGAATAATGATTTAAGAACAAAGTTTGACTGGAATGCAAAACATAGACGGAGTCCAAAATGTAAATGGAGTCTAAAATATAGAAGGACTCCCAAATGCAAATAAAGTCAAAATATGAATCAAATAAGCTGGACGAAGAGCAAAACTTGTCAAATAAAAAGGCAAGATAATAATATCATATTAGATTCCAATCTAGTCGCCCAAGATCTAGCAAATAAATTCAGAAAACTTTAGACTTGTTGACATCAAAAAAGGAAAAGGTAAGATGGAACCCATCTTTCTATTATACATGGCATATCAATATGATTAGAAAAATGGTATGTTGATGTGTTACTGGTTAGTTGGAAATGTGAATACAAAATTGAGGTGTCGGGAATTAGTGACACATCTTTACTTTTTTTTCATAGCATTTTGCATGTATTTAAGAGTTAGTTAAGTGAAAAGCTAACCTTATGATATATTTTAGGAACTCAAAAATAAAAATGAGAGGTGTTAAAGCCCAGCTGTCCAAGAATGAGTGATGAATGGACCGTGCAATCTGGTACACATCATTGGTCGTTCAAGTCCATTGAATTCAGAAACCATGTGGAAAGAGTGTCTAAACAAGGTTTGAAGGGGACGATGCGTCTTTAGAAGGCAGGTCCGTCAATTGAAAGAATGGACTCGACGGGTAGAATGGAATTCTAAAGTCGACACGAGAGGATGAAACGTCTTTGAAAAAATGGTCCATAGATCAATGGATGACAAGGCGGCCAGACAGAAGCCAAATTATAAAGGACAAAGCAAATAACGGTCCGTCTCTACACGACACTTGAATTTGAATAATTTGGGCTTTTAGGACATAGTATAAATACATAATTTTCGGATATTTTCATTCATAATATAACACCCGAAGTTTCTAAGGTAGGAACCCGTGGTTGATGGAGTTCACTGAAAAACCAGCATAAATTTGCCTCGAAGAGTCATGTGGAGCATTTCGTTAGGTAATAGCAATTCGTGGTCGAGACCCGAGGAGCGGTGAAGGTGCGGCATAGTTGGTGACCACGGACAACCCAACGAGTCATTTTGGTAGGTAACAACTTCGTTAAGTTGGCCGTTAAGTGGATCTTGGTGATTAAGGTGAGGTCTCGAGGTGGGAGCCACGAAAGAGATGAGTGGTCATTCTCTGCAGCGGCTCGTCGAAGTGACAGTAGGAGAGAAGAGCGAAAAGCAGAAATTAGAATACAATTGCACTCACGACTTTGGCCCCATGATTCGTTGCCAACCCCACGACTCTGGAGTGCCTCGTAGGGTATAAGATTGGATTTTCACGCATTTTCCAAAGGGTATTTTCGTAAAAATCTACGCTTCTAACTCTGTCATTAAATCACAATGGGACGTTTTAAGGGGATATCTAGCCTAAACCCTCGTTCTATCACAAAACACTCTCAAACTCTTATTCCTCTCTTTCTGACTCGAGATTCATCAAAAGGGTTTCTGAGGCTTCCAACGTGCAAGTTAGTGGGGTTCTTCTATATTCAGGTATGTGGGCTTTTCAACGAAATCTTTCCATCTATGATTTTATACTAAAACCCAAACTCACATATTTCTAATTAAAGCATGATCTAGTATTTTGATTTGGACGATTTCTTCTATGTCTCCTATGAAATTCTCAGACCCGGTATGCTTAGCATATTAAGCCTTATATTGCTTTTAATATCTCGAGTTATGCATTGATATGAGAAGCAACATGTTGCAGAATCTTCACCATAGTATGACTTGAACTTTGAATTGGACTTTGCTAATTGTTTCTCTTTATCATGAACTTGTTTTCATGTCTAAAGTATAGAAAGAATCATGAATTCTCTTAAACACGGAATATATGATTTAATAGATATGTTGGGATGCGATTAGAACTTGTAGAGCTTGATCAATGTGAAGTATGTATGTGTTTTCACTATGATTTCGATGTAAATGGTTTGGGTATGAGTTGAACCTATGGTAATGGCATTATTGTGTGAATCTTCTTCATTAATTAGAGTAAATTTCGAAATGGAGTTATGGAAAATGTTATATGCTTTCACCATGATCTAGTGTATATGCTAAAGTAGCTAGAGCTAACCCATGGATTGTGCATGAACCTAAGACGTGTATATTATGCCAATGTGAATTGAATTCAAATGTGGTGGATATGTTTAAAGTATAATATGATCCTAGCAATGCTTATAGAAAGTAGAATGTATGTTTTAAAAAATGATTCGAAACTATGATGATTTGAATTATGATAAGAATGAGAATGATCTGTTGGACTTTTGGGATTGTTGTTAGTAAAAAGTAGCTTAATCAATTAAGTGATTCAATATGATATTCGGTATGATGTAAACGATGAATATCATGTCTACGATATATTTTGAAGTGACTTAAGGCTAAACGAATGACGTTACGCCGGTGACCTCCATGTTCTAATTTAGCAGGACTCTCCATGTGAGAATGTTTCCCTTAGTTCGAGTCGGGACTATACATGGCAGGATATTTCCCACTTAGTCCGATCGAGGACTCTCCTTGGCGAAATGTTTCCTTGTTCAGTGGACTCTCATGGGTAAAATGTTTCCTTACTCGTCGGGAGCCTCTCCATAGTGAGAATGTTTCCTTAGTTGAGTTAGGACTCCCTAGCGAGAATATTTCCCTTAGTCGATCGGCTCTCCATGTGAAATATTTCCCTTAGTTGATTAGGACTCTCCATAGGCGAGAATGTTTCCCTTAGTTGGATTGGGACTCTCGATAGCTGAGAATGTTTCCCTTAGTCGAGTTAGGGGCTCTCTCCCACATGAGGAATGACTCACTTAGTTCATATTGCTCCAGTTTGGCTTGATTCTGTATGATTGAGACTTCGTTTAAATCGAGATATAGAAAGATGCGATCTCATTTGCTCCGGTGGATACCGATGCGAGTGTATGATATGATTTCAACTTCGGCTTTCATTATATTGAGGTACATGACACTTATGCATGAGTTGATGATGCTTGAGAATATGAATTCCAAATAAAAGCTTCATGTTGATATGTGTATGTAGCACTCGCGAGAAGGGTTGTTGCATTCTAATTGATTATATGTAGATACACTTTCAGTTTACTCCTCCTTGTATGCATATATGTTTTAGTTTATTTATGTTTCTTGCATGCTCAGGTACATTCAAGTACGGCCGCATACTATGTGCTATATTGTTTCATTGATATAGTTCGGGTTTCGAGACTTATCCTCGTGGTTAGATACGCTCCATTGCTATCACCATTTGCTTTTGGTGAGTCCTCATCTTCTGAGGGTGTGATCTATGTTTCTTATTTCATTATGTTTCAATTTTCAAACTTTAGAGTTATAAAGTTATCTATGACTAATCGATTCAATGAAAACTTCGAGACTTATATAGGCAATTCGATTTGTATGGGAGTTTTATAAGATTTGTTATTTTGGGATTTAAATTAAACTCATACATTAGCTTCCACTTAGTTATGTTCTTCTAGCTAGTTCTATTATTAAGTGATATGCTATGATTATGCCATGGTTCGACTTCCAGAGCCTCTCGGAGTTTCCTTGCCCGTGTCTCGATACGGGCCTATGTTCGGTCATGAAAAACTTAGGTATTGGGAAGCCAAGGTATAGAGTGTCCTAGGGTGTACGAAGGGTAGTGTTAAGTAGAGTCTTCTTGATGGGTGTGAAGCGCGCCACACCTGACGAAAGGCTACGAGAGACATTTTAGAAATGTTCCACTTTTCTTCATGATTCTTATCGTGCGTAGGTATGAAATAGCAGTTTCCCTCTGACTCATGCTTTACGCGCTCGCGAATGTGCCTCACACGTGCGAAAGGATATGAAGAAATGGTAATGGCCGCCAACAAGCACCACTAGCCTGACGAACTGATGAACGGCCATGTTACTCATGCGAGTTTCGAGCAGCCCTTAATATGTTGGCTGTGACCGCGGCCACCCGAATTAATCAGGCAATGGCTCGTGTTTCCCAGAATAGGAACGTAGTGGCAAATAGGATGAGACACCACTCGGAATGAATCCCACCTAGTGCTTGAGTCAAAGGTAGATGAGGACCCACTGTGTAGGTTCTTGGAAGAGATCAGGAATATCACCCCGAATCATGGAGGTGGCGAGTGCGGAGCGCGAGACTCCCAGCCTCACCAACTAAAGAGTCACTTATATGGTTTTCTAGTGGAGAGACGAGGTGGAAGGCTGACCTGTGGTTTGGGATGAGTTTATGGCTAACGTTACGTGCAGACGCAGGTGTGCGGGTCGTCTGGTAATAAAGTGGCTCTTTTGAAGAGCGGGATTGTCGAACCCACGGGAATAGGAAATGCAGGGTGAAAACTTTGAAGCGTTAATTTACTATGACTATACGGTGAAGACAACAGAGTAACTAAAGATAATTTGTTTTTGAGAATATAATTTTTATACTACACTAAGCTAATTGCTACTATTGAATCTAAACAATGGTTTAGAGCATGTGGGTCTAAGTAATAAAGTGGCTCTTTTGAAGAACCGGATTGTCGAACCCACAGGAATAGGAATACGAGGTGAAAACTTTCAAACGTTAATTTACTATAACTATACAGTGAAGACAACAGAGTAATGAAAAATAATTTGTTTTTGAGAATATAATTTTTATACTACACTAAACTAATTATACTATTGAATCTAAACAATGGTTAAGAGCATGCTGAGGTTACGAAGAACATGTGAAGACACGAACTATTAATTTACGTGGTTTATCTTTTCC
>JACEIK010008715.1:28619-48273 GCA_018107945.1 Datura stramonium | reverse complement strand
TTATCTATTTTGCAGAAAAATTTGCGAAAAATACTGAGGGAAAAACCAATGGAAACGATCGGTTTTTTAATAAAATAATTAAAAATGAGATAAATCAACGGACACAGTCGGTATTCCAATGGTTTTTTGGACCAACGCTGTCCTTCAGTACCTGACCCTCGTTTTTTGGACAATTTTTTGTAGTGTTGCTCAAAAGAAGGAGGATCCAAGTGCTTTCACCATTCCGTGCACGATTGGTGATTTGGAGTATGCGAAGGCACTTTGTGATTTAGGTGCAAGCATCAACCTAATGCTATTAGCTGTCTTCAAACAACTGGGCTTTGGAGCCCCCACACCGACGTTAATGTGGGTATTGATAGCAGACCGTACAGTTAAAAAGCCTGTGGGGATCTTAGTTGATGTCCTTTTCAAGGTGGACCATTCCATCTTCCCAACGGACTTCGTAATCCTTGATTGCGAGGTTGATTTTGAGGTCCCCATTATCATGGGGCGACCATTTCGGGCCACTAGCAGAGCCTTGGTAGATGTGGATTCTATCCAACTAAAGTTCAGGTTCAATAAAGAGAAGGTCACTTTTAATGTCTACCGGTCAATGAAGCAGCCCAATTAATTTTAGGGTTGTCTTAGAAATCGATGATGATTATGAGTTTCTTGATGAATTTTGAGTAGTCAAGAGACTTGCGTCGTGCCGCGACATTAAATCAGGCACTTCTTGGGAGGAAACCCATGTGGTGGTTTGGTGAAGTCTGAGTAACCATACTACCTGCATCATACCGCGACGTTAAATCAAGTGCTTCTTGGCAGGCAACCCAAGTATCTTAACTTTTGTGTGTTCAGTGTGCAGGTAAAACAAAAACAAATGGGTGAAAAAGATTACAGCATAGGGTTGTACTACAAGTCTCTGTACGAGTCATATAAATATTGTACGACTCATAGTACCATACGTGGTTCAAGGAAGAGACTAAGCTAAAGAATGAGTTTACATTATGGTTGGTTATTACAAATCGTACCTACACTGTACAGGTCATAGTACTTACTATAATGGCAAACCATGCCAAGTGTGGATGTTCAGAAAAGTGACGACCTACAGGCAATAGCACGGTTCATACCTTCATGGTACGTGTCGTACCATGCACTCTTAGGTTCCCAGGTAAGTTTTCTAAGTCTTCTGATATGGGTCCAAGGGATGAGCCATAAGTCAAACCTACGACTCATGGTATGAGTCTTGATGAACTAATTTAATGAACGCGACCCGTCTCGACCTAGAATCCTCAAAAGTCCTCCCTAACATATTTAAACTTCAATTTTTTCGACATTCACTACCACAAAAACATAAGCTATCGAACCTACGACTATATCCCAACTCTCACACACCTGTAACTCAAAATTCCCACGAGATTCAAGCTCAAACTTACGCAAGTTTACTCCTGCACAATCGGCATTCCTACCCTAAAATTACTGAAGCAAGCAAACACTTGAAACTGCAAGTAAATAACTGATAACACTCAAACTCACACTTCCTGGAAAAGTATGAAGCGGACGTTGTCAATAAAGAACCCAACAAAGAGGTTGGGTTTGAACCCACAGGGAATAAGGTAAGATCTACACTAATGTCGGTACTTAAACTTGTTGGTAAGTTATCTCCAAATTGGGGAAATCAAAGAAAAATAATATTAAAGCAAGATTGTAGTTGTGGTTGTTATCAAGATTTGCGAATAACTAGGGTAAGTATTCCCCATGGGTTCATAACTACTTCAGGNTAGGGTAAGTATTCCCCATGGGTTCATAACTACTTCAGGTATACACACGTAATCAATCCCAATACTTACTTATAGAACTGATAACTAGGGTTCATCCAAACGACTGATTCGTCCCTATTGGATGACCATACTCAATCATCGGGTCAGGTCTTATCAACGATTTCTTTTTAACCGTTATCAATATGATCCAAACTAATGTTCCTGCGACCGCAGCTCAAGTCATACAATGATCATAAAAATTAAGGCTTTGTTGTAATTCTCTTTTCCTAATCTCTACTTCTCTAGGTTCAAGCAAGTAAAGAATTCAGGCAAGTCCCAACGTTGCACACAGTTAAGAAATGTTTAAAGATGAAGAGAATACAATACAAGCGTTTAACATCGATTTTAAATCACTTTGTGTAACCCTATTTCGTTAATCAACCATGGTCCCCACAGTCCTAGTTGTGGAGGTTTTAGCATCTCATAATTTTATGATTGTAATTATCATTCATAGACAGACACATAATTAAATACTTACAACAATAATTAAAAGAAAACCTGCTTTGAATATCAATGAACAAACTTAAGAACAATTGATAAAATCATGTGTTGATCCTAAGAATTGCTCTCCAAAACTTGATAATAATTCACAAATAAAAACTTTTCACACGTCTACTGCCCATTCTAATTCGCTTCCCTATTACATAAAAATAAAGGGTATTTATAATAGTAAAGTAGGCCTTCCTTGTTCCTTCATGGAGTGGAAATTGGATTCATAACTCCTTTTCCTAGTTGAACTGGGATTTGACTTTCTAAAAAATAACCTAGAAAAATATTTATACAAATAATTAGAACTTTTTCCTAAATTAACAGGGAAACTAATTTAACTGCCGTCGCCTGATCCTACGAATCGTACCATGAACCTACGAGTCGTAGCTTCCTCTCGTATAATGCTTAACAACCTTGAATTTGGTTAAGTCCAAGAAGTTGGTTCGACTCTTACAATGGTCTTACGAGTCATACAATGCCTGTCATGGTCTGATCTTGTGAAGTCAAGCATCCTCTGAATATTTTTACGAGTGTTGTGGTATGACTTGTACCTTGATATCACGACTCTTGACTGCCTCATACCCTAGGATCTGCCAATCACATTTTCCCTGAAATTCACCACAGCTCTTTGGTTCGAGTCGTATGTGGTCATCACAACTCGTGTCTTCCATTTGTACCATGAGCTCAGACAAGAGCAATATTTATGTAGTTTTCCATGATTGCTATGGTACGACTTGTACCAAGATGGTATGGCTCGTACCAAGAGTCATACACGTCCAGTGCGTTGTGCAGTTCCTATGAATTTTATCACGGATGCTACATACGGCTCGTAACTCCAAGGTACGACTCGTACTAAGGTCTTCAATTTCACCATTTTTCAGCACTCTTTTCTCTTCTTTTGCACATTTCTACTACAATACATAATTTCCCTGAAAACAAAGTAAAAGAGCATCATATCTATATAAACACACCAAAGTCCAAGCTATTTTCCTAGTTTTAAGCATCAAAAGTGTTGTAAACTCACAATACATCAGTAACCATGTTTAAATTTGTGAAAAGGTTGCTCTGTATGATTATAATTGATTGTGATTCCTCAAACTCACCCAAAATGGGTTGAGGAAGATGAACACTAGCTCTTATGATTCTATTGAATGGGTATTACTTCGAAATGCTTAAGCATGGATCGATCTCCCATAGTTACTGATCCTAGACCTTCATACTTGGAACTCAAGGCTTAACTTGGTCCTTTACCTTATAATCTCCCCCTTAGCTTAGAGGCCATCATTCTAAGGATTGGATCCCTTTCTTAAGGCTAGGTTAAAATTACTCTCTTGACTTCCCATTCGCCTCTATGGCTATCACTGAAGGCTTCATACTTCTCCTATCATACTTCTCTACTCTTTTGGTTCCTTACTTCAAGTTCACGAATTCTTCTGCCTTAGCTTCTCTTAAATCCTACAAGAAGAAATATTTCGAGAGTGCCTCTTATTACTCTACCTGGAATTACGCTTTGGATCATGTGAATGCACGAGTTAGGAGGAAGTTTTTATAGGGCTAAACTCTATAGCACGAGCTAGAGTACGAAAGAAGGAAAGTTTTCTAAAATGTCTTGTAGCCTCTTCCTCATAAGTATGGCGCGCTGTACACCCATGAAAATGACTCTACTTAACACGGCTTTCATACACCCTAGGACACTCTAAATCTTTGCTCTAATACCAAGTTTGTCATGACCCCAACATAGGCTCGGACTGAGACACGTGACCTAGAACCACGAATGTCCCCAAGTCGACCCATGACATAAACATAGCAATTGAGGAGCATACATCAAGTGGAGAATGATAACTTAAACCTGAATAAAAGGAAGTCTGAATGACATAATGTATAACAACAATCATACATAGAGTCAACACTTGACAAAGCTAAAAGCCTACATAATGTCTGATAAGCCTCTAATCTGCCTATTGAGCTGATGGGACAATACCCCCAACTAGTTCACTAAATATGAAACTAAAATAGCATAATGAAATACTAAGCTGAAGGTCCTTGAAAGATGAGGATTCACCAACAATAGAAACTGAGCTAAACTGCAAGGAGCTAAACTAACGACGAAAATGAGTCTGATCATCCAAACTCGTATCATGAAATGATACAGCATAGAGTATGTCGTCAGTACATGGAATATACTGAGTATGCAGGGTAAGTAAAACATGCTGAGTAAATGTTAACTAAAATCATGCATATAAACATAAATCATAAGATCATGACAGTAAGGCCTGCATGCTGAAATCTGAATCTAAAACATGTATAGTCATAAACTGAATATCACATCTGAATAGAATGACCCCAAGCTAAAGATAGAAATAATATGACTTGTCATAACTGTGTGATGACCCGAGTTCACACCCTGGCCATAACACAGGACAAGGAACCCCGTGAGGCTCCAAGTCGACCCATGGCATTATCATAGCATACACTTAACATGAGAAACGACTGATAACATGAATAAGCAGAAACAATAACAAGAATCTAATATGAACCATAAAGACAATTTAATAACATTTAAATACAACGCTGAATCTGTCTAGATAAGTCTGAAAGCCTTCTACTAAACTGATGAGTTGCTGGGACAAGCTCCCAGCTAACTCCTAAAGTCTGAAAGCTGAAAGTATAAGGAAATATGAACATAATCACGTCCTCGGAGGATGAGGACTCAGCAGTAGCTGTTGAATAGGGATGAAGCGTATCTAACCGCGAGACCGAGTCTAGAAACCTGAATCTATATCATGAAATGATATAGCACAAAAGGCGTGCAGTTAGTACTTTGAATGAACTAAGCATGCGGGATAACATAAATAATTAAATAAACATATATACGATAAGGATTTAATTAATTACATTAACATAGTTGCTTCAACATGTTATTACACAAACTCTATGATTCACATATACAGATATATACATGGAACTTCTCTTTGAATCTCATTATATAACATCTTAGAGCTCATGCATAAGGGTCAAATTTTGAACATTTAATAAGGGATAAATCTAAAGTTAGTATCATATACTGTACTGAATCATTACTGATAACTGAGACTAATTATCATCTCGTTAAGATGTTACAATCAGAAAGCTAGGTCATGCGAAGCTGATTTACACTGATATAATCATTAAGGGAATCTCTCTCTACTATGGAGGATCCCGGCTGTGCTAGGGAGTCTCTATCTACTACGGAGGATCCCAACTAATTCTAGGGAGTCACTCTCTATTATTGAGGATCCCGACTGATGCTAGGGAGTCACTCTCTACTATTGAGGATCCCGACAGATGCTAGGGAGTCACTCTCTACTATTGAGGATCTCGACTGATTCTAGGGAGTCACTCTCTACTATTGAAGATCTCGACTGATGCTAGGGAGTCACTTTCTACTATTGAGGATCCCGACTGACTAGAATCTGAGAGGTACTGGTCTGACGTTATATATGTATGGTCTATACTACTACAACTAGTCAGAAATACGAACAAACTCTGCTTTCTTCATACATCATTCATTTCGAAAGGACTGAGGGCTACTTCCTACTAACAACAAGCCCAACATTCAAAAATTATCATTCTCATGCTTTGTCATCATAACTCATATCATCATGGAATCATACTAGAATCTCTTCATAGGTCTAACATTAATGGGAAAATTTAGATTCACATCATGCATACTACTTTCTCATCATTAAATTCTAGTTTCATATTAATCAGCATGTATCATAGAGACATTCATGACCTATATATTCAATTCATACTTCAACATGCATACATTGATTCATATAATCTAGATTTACAGGAAGCTACGTGCTTACTCATATCTCAACATATACAACGAAATCTTGTGAGAAGTGTACATCTTTATTTCATAAGATCCATTTAAAGATTTATTCCAATTCACGAGAAGGATGCATTAGATAGGCCATTATCAAAGATTTACCTCTTACCCAATTAATTCCATCCAAACATAAAAGAACACACATACTTTACTCTAAATTACTCAAGTCCATGAACTCTATTTTAATCTCATCACATCTACCACTGATATATTCAAATTCTCAGGGGTAATCATATAGTCACCACATGTTGAACACGGATGCAATGGATTTGTGATAATTGAATGAACAATGACAAAGCCTTATTTAAACCTCATTTCATTCATGAAGAATATTTCATAACTCCACATATTTCACCACCCAACACATAATTCAAGGTAACCCAATCATTTTTACGTCGTACTTATCTCATAATCACAATAGATCTTGGAATTTTAAAGAGTTGTAGGAAGATTCACCATTAATTTAAAACCCTAGGTCATGCATTTTATAGAATAGTAGTAATTGGGCATTAATAAAAACATTTTGGGGCACAAGGATGGAAGAGTATCCTTGTTGAAAAACCCGCATACCTGGTAAAAGAACCCTGCTCGAAATTTTCCTTGAAGCTTGATGAACACCTTGGTGAAGTTCTTGAATCTTGAGAAGAGAGGAAGAAGAAGAGCTTGAGAGATATCTTGACAGAGTAAGGGTTTAGACTTGTAGAAAACCCTTAAAACGTCCCAAAAAATATACAGAATGACATAGTTTAAAAGTTAAAAGCATAGGAGTTACAAGAATGCCGCTGAAAAAAACTAGAAATTTCCCCGAATCTGGAGTCACGACTCACATAACGAGTCGTCGTCCCAGCGAATGACTCATTTATCGCCCGTTAAGCACACTCAAAAATTCTCACAATTTTATCATTCTTTAGACCATGACCAACATAATGAATCTTCACCAACCCCAACGACTCGTTGAACCCACTCGTCAAGTGCACTGGAAGATTACTTCAGAACTTCAAATTCCTCAACTCACGATCAACATGACGAGTCGTTGCTTCCTCTAACGACTTGTCAAGTCCACCTATCAAGTACACTGTATAATACTTCACGACTTCAAATCTTTACCACCCAACGACCAACCTAACGAGCACCGGTGTTAACCCCACCTGAGGGTACTGATAGGTTTTTGGTATATTGTCATGCTTCGATGATCGACCTTGGTTGTGTGTTGGTGCAACATAGTAAGGTTATAGCATATGCTTCCAGGCAGCTGAAGGTTCATGAAAAGAATTACATGACTCATGATCTCGAATTGGCGGCGGTAGTATTTGCCTTGAAGATTTGGAGACGCTATTTGTACGGGATCCATGTAGATGTGTTTACAGACCACAAAAGCCTAAAATATGTGTTAACCCAGAAGGATCTAAATCTATGCCAAAGGATGCGGTCGGAGTTACTCAAGGATTATGATATGAATGTCCTTTACCATCCAAGTAAGGCTAATGTGGTGGCAGGCGCTCTTAGTAAGTTTTCTATTGAGAGCGTGTCCCATGTAGATGAGGGGAGGAAGGAGCTGGCGAAGGATGTGCATCGACTTACACGGTTGGGAGTTCATTTAGTTGACTCAACCGATGGTGGATTTATTGTTCAGAACGGATCAAAATCATCCTTGGTGACTGATGTGAAAGCTAGACAAGACGAGGATCCTATTTTGGTAAAGTTGAAGAAGTCGTTAAGAATTAGAAGGTAGTGGTCTTCTCCAAAGGGGAAGATGGTGTGCTTCAATATCAAGGTCGCTTGTGTGTTCCGGATGTTGATGATTTGAGAGATCGGATGTTACATGAGGCTCATGGTTTCAGATATTCCATACATCCATGTGCCACCAAGATGTACCATGACCTACGAGAAGTCTATTGGTGGAATGACATGAAGAAGGACATTGCAGAATTTGTGGCTAAGTGTCCGAATTGTCAATAGGTGAAAGTGGAGCATCAAAGACCGGGAGGTGTGCTTCAAGACATCAGTATTCCTACTTGGAAGTGGAAGGAGATCAACCTGGAATTCATCACAGGGTTGCCTCGCACTCATTGACAGTATGACTCTATTTGGGTGGTCGTGGATAGGTTGACCAAAGCATCTCATTTCTTACTAGTCAAAAGCACTGATTCCTTAGAGGATTATGCTAAATTATAAATTCGGGAGTTAGTTCGGTTGCATGGAGTGCCATTGTCCATCATATTAGATAAAGGTACTCAGTTGACCTCCCAATTTTGGAGATCGTTTTAAAAGGGACTAGGTACTCAGGTTAAGCTCAATACAACATTTCACCCACAAAAGGATGGTCAGGCAGAGCATACTATTCAGACTCTCGAGGACATGTTGAGAGCGTGTGTGATGGACTTCAAGGGTAGTTGGGATGACCATTTGCCTCTCATTGAGTTTGCATATAACAACAACTATCATTTTAGCATTCAGATGACACCATTTGAGGCTCTCTATGAGCAGAGATGTAGATCTCCTATTGGTTGGTTCGAAGTTGGTGAAGTTGTGATGATAGGACCATATTCAGTCCATGAGGCCATGGAGAAAGTTCAGCTCATAAGGGACAGGTTGAAAACAACTCAGAGTCACCAAAAGTCCTATATAGATGTGAGGAGGAGAGAACTTGAGTTTGAAGTCGATGATTGTATGTTTATAAAGGTATCTCCAATGAAGGGAGTGATGAGATTCGAAAAGAAAGGGAAACTCAGTCCCTGTTATGTTGGCCCACACTGGATCATGAAACGGATTGGCAAGATGGCAGAAGAGTTGGAGTTGCCTTTAGAAATTACTTCAGTCCATCCAGTTTTCCATATACCGCTCTTAAAGAAGTGTTTGGGTGATCCATCCCTAGTTGTTCCGATGGATAGTGTCGGTGTGAAAGACAGTGTTAGTTATGAAGAGGTTCCGGTAGAGATATTAGATCAACAGGTTCGTAAGCTAAGGAACAAAGAAGTAGTTTTAGTTAAGGATTTATGGAGGAATCATCAGGTTGAGGGAGCTACATGGGAAGGCAAAATAGATATTATAGCTAAATACCCGCATCTACTCCCTACCGGCTCAATTTCATCTTAAGTTATCAGTTTCCTCCTTAATACTCTATGCAGTTTCATGTTCAGCTCATGTACCTCAGTTTCTTTCATGTAAATGGATGATGTGTGGTTCGGGAATTCAGTTCAGTCATGGAGTTCAAATCAGAGTCAGTCACTCTATTAGTTTTCAGCATGTATGTTCAGCGTTTGAGTATGATGATTGCATTTCTCTACTTTTCTGTATGATTCTCAACATCCGAGGATGAATGTTCCCAAGGGGGAGATATTGTTATACCCCAAAAGTCCTAAGATAAGACCCAGGAGTTGAAAGGAAAAAAATAGGAATTTCTACACATGTCAAAGGACTAGTCATCCAGTGACCCGTCAGGAACCCCCCGAGTCGTTAAGTGACTTATGGGGAGAGGCTGGGACTTGGATTGAAATTTGGAATTTTGAAGTGACCACGGGTGTGACCACGAGTCATGGTCCACACCATGGGTCTTCAAGTGAGTCGTGGTCTATAGTTGGATGAGGGTTGGAAAATTTGGGAAGTGGACCTAACGGATTGATGACCACGACTCATCGGGTGCACCATGAGTCGTGGTGTCACCCGTGGTTATCCCAGGTGATTTCGTGGCAGTGCAAAAGGTGGGAGGTAACCATGAGTCATGGTCACCGGCAACGAATCATTAAGTGACTCGTGGTGAAAATCTAGATGTAATTTCCAATGGAGGCAACGGACACAGACCACGAGTTGTGGCCAAGGACGATGACTCGTCCAGTCCCTCGTTGGGACTGGCAGTCTATTTTTCCCTGCGAGTTTAGTAAGGGCTTTTCCGTAATTCCTATNCACCTGTACAACAACAGCTAACCAGAATCTCATCAATATCAGGGCTCGTTGGGACTGGCAGTCTATTTTTCCCTGCGAGTTTAGTAAGGGCTTTTCCGTAATTCCTATATTTCTAAAGCCTAAACTACATTGTTTTAAGCTATGAATAGTGAGTTTTAATAGGGGTAAGTTCATTCCAGGCTCATCGCATTCATGCATGCAAGTTTAGAAGTTTGAGAGGAGATTAAGGCTAATTCTTCCAAGTTATTTCTCAATTCTATTTGGGCTATCAAGGAAGTGTGAAAATCAGATCCCTTCAGATATGTAAGTCTATGAATGGATGCAATTGTCCACACCCATTTCCAATTCTCTCTCAATTCATGATGTTCTAATTGATGATTCCATGGTTTTTTTTACCCCATGCATGAATTCCTAAGTTTTAATCATGGGTATGATCTAAGCATGTTTTAAATGACGAATTATGATTAATGGAAAAATTTTATAATGTTAAAATTATGTTTTCAAGTTTTACTAAACTATTATGCCCATCCATGAATGTTAATGGAAGTTGAGATCTATGGGATATATGTTTAAATATGATGTTATGTTTATAAAGAAAGTATGATTTCAAAATACCCATATTATGCTCATGTTTTCAAAATGAATCAAGTTGATTTCAAGCATGTTAAAGCATTGGGAAAGTCCATATGATCAAGTATGCTTTACGATTTCATGAATTAGCTTACCACATGGTTTTCGAGTCAAGACTCCCCTTATTTTCAGCTTGTGGTATGGTTTGAGCCAAGGCTCCTCATGTTATGATTTTCGATTATGCATGTATATTATTATTCAGCTTCGTCACTAGATGATGGTCATCTTTATTGGAAAATGATGGTGAACATATGCATGGTTTTTGGGAGTAGTGTCTAGCACCGAGTAGGCTATGGGTCAATCAACCTTGTGCCTCAGAACTATGCGCCAACGTAGTTTTACTTTTATATTTTGGGACCTTCCTTGCGAGCTTCCCATGCCCTAGGAGGCCTTGAGCTTGATATCGATATCATGGTAGCGTCCTTAGCCTTGGCTAGCTTTGGACGGCTCTACCCACTTGACTGTGATAGTCGGGACCACGTAAGCTCTATCGTAGTAATGTCGGTTATATGATGAGTCTCCCATTGTTCCTCATAATTTTAGTTATGCATGTACATCAGTCATGATATTATGATTTCAGCAGGTTTGACCCAATGTTCAGTTTTACTTATGTTATCAGTTTTCAACTTTGGATCATTCATTTCAGTTATGATGTTCAGTTATATTCAGATCATGATTTCAAAAAATAGCATGCAAGCCCTACTCTCAGAATCTTATCTTGATTATGTTTTATATTATGCATGTTCAATTATTTTACCTACTTAGCGGTTTTACTTACCTTGCATACTTGGTACATTTCACGTAATGACCACATACTCTATGTTGTATTGTTTCATTATAGTGCCCCGATATTCAGACTTAGCCTCGTTGCTAGCCAACCTTCTAGAGTAGCATATCCAGTCTTAGTTGGTGAGTCCTCATCATCCGAGGGCCATTCCTTATTAGTTATAAACTAGAGAGTTAGTTAGGGTCTTGTTCCATCAACTCATTAGAAATAGAGGCTTTTTTAGACATGGATTGTATTCAGCTTCAGACTCGTGTCGTATGTTCTGATGTTATGCTATGTTCAGAATTCCTCTTTGTTTATTATGTTGATATTCCGCTTTGATATAATTGAGTTAGATGTATGTTCATGTCATGGGTCGACTTGGTCCCTCTCGGGGTTTCTTATCCCGTGTCTCAATTTGGGCCTATGTTTGATTCGTGACAGTAAATGACGAAATAAATACTACAAGCTAAATTTAAGCACCAATTGACTATTTCAATACTGTATCCCCCGGAAATGGCGTCAAAATTTGATCACGCCCAAATTGCACCTACAATGAAGTTTAAAGCGATCATTATCAAATATAGTAACCCAACTAGGTTGAGGTCAATCCCACAGGGAATAGGGAGGAAATAATATGTTAACGATGAGTAAATTAATCTATAGTAAATATTTCGGAAGGAGGATTGCAAATAAAAAGAAAAAGTAATCTTAAACTATGATTGAGTTTTTATCAAATTATTGAGATAAAACAAGGATTATGTTCCCCATGACTTTGTAACATTTTAGGATTATTTTATTAATGATTTGTCCGGTGAATTTTGTGTAAAACTGACGATTAAGTTCATCTAACGCCTCACACCTACATAGATGAATTTCACCTAAATCCTCTCGGACTTTAGGTGTGTATATTTTTCCCTCTCCATAAGTCTTGGATTAATTATCCTCAGTTAGAGATCAAGTTCATTCGATGAGGGTTAGTAGACTCAAATTACTACTATTATTCTCTTTTCCTAACTTCAATCTCTTTGCTAAAGCAAATTCAAGATACAGATAATTAAATATTAAAATGAAGAGAATAATAATCCACTCAATTTTTTATAGAAATTATGGGTTCGTGGCCCTTTTTATTGCATTAAGAAGTTTAGAAAAATAGGAACAAGGAAAAACCAAAAAAATCTACAAAAAAAACCCCAACAAATCGGCCCCATAATCTATACCCCGCCCCAACCTTAAATCTGACCAAAAACCTAAAAAATAGGGGTTTCATTATTGGTTTCTACCATTCTCCAAAAACATCATCTTCCATGGCGCCTCACCTCAGCTTCCAAACCCTCCACTTCTTGATTTGGGTGTATCATCATCCTCCTCGATGATTTATGTCCCCTCGCAGCTCAAAAAGGTAAGAACCCTTCAACTTCTCTGTTAAGATCCTATCTTTATCTGACCCCATCCTATCCATTCAATTCACCATTCAAGAATCATTATTTTATTTTTCCCACTTTCATTAATCCATCATGGTACCCGCAACCCTAGCTTAAGAGATTTAGCTGCTTATGTTTGGGAAAACAATAACATAAGATGTAGAAGAAATTATAATGAAATACTTACAATAGTATGAAATTGTTTCATAAATCTCCAAAGCTAAATTGAGTCACAAGAACTTGATGAATTCTCCAACAAATATTCAACTAAATGATTACACAAACTTATAAAGTATGAATTGTGCAAGAACTTAATGACACAATATTCTCATTGTTGGACTAGACTTGGAAACCTAAAACATCCTAATAAGGGGTATATATATTACTAGATTAAGCCTTCATTGTTCCTACTTGGATTGGGATTGGGTTTTGCAGCTTCTGTTTCTACTCAAACAGGGATTGAAATCTTGGCCCCCCAAACACCGCCTACGTGCCGAATAGGCGAATGCGCCAATATGCTGGCATGCCACGCTACTCCGTGCACTAGCCTTGCCTGTGTTTCACGCAGGCCATAACCCTGTGATAACGTCCAAATACACTCCTCAAAGTGAGAGAGTGTACACGATCATATGCAATATAATTTACCCAACTATGAGTCGGGGTCGAATCCACAGGGAATGGGGAATGATTACTACTAAAGTTGTAAATCAATCGGAACTAACTAGAATCATTATATTACAACTTGTAAAGTAAATTTGGAGGAAAATAAGATCACTATATGTCTCTAAAAGCAATAACAAAATAGGGCAATGTGAATTGAAGCAACAATGAGAGCAAGTACTAGGAATTTGCTATTGACGGGGCATCGATAGGATTAAGGTTAATTGATAAGTCTAAAGAACCAATTACAAGCATCAATAGCCATGGACAAGACTACACCTAATGTTTTTCAACCACTTGGGTACATTTTACTTGAGTTCTCTCTAACCCCAAGGTCACATAACAAATTAGCCATATTAACTTGGAAAAGAGTTAAGCTATTTCTATCCTTAACTCTTGAATGAGTTATGAAAATCGGTCTTGGTTATCTCTAGCCTAATCCCATACCTTCAAAACTCTATTCCCTACTAACGCTTTCTCACCCAAATCCTACTTCTCTTTCTCAAGCAAAAGCAAGATAAGTAAACATAATTTTATGCTTGCAACCATAAATATTTCAATTGAAACTTAGAGAAAGCAATAGATTCATGCAAAATAAGTGATTCTAAGACTAAATCAACAACACCTGATCCATTCTAAACTCCTATCAAGTACACACTCGTAGAAATAAAATTAGCTACTCATGAATGAAGATAAGAAGATTATACCAATAAATGATTCATAAATATTCATCATTGATTAGAAAACTCAAGCTTCAAAATATGCTTCAATGGTGGGTTTTACCCTAGAAACTTGAAGAAGAAAAAGAAGAAAGAAAAACTATCACTTCTCTCTATCTTTCTCTCTCTACAACATGATATTCAAAAAGAATTCTCTCTTCCTATTATCAAGAGAGTGTACAAATTTGGGAAATTCTACTTCTCTTCCTTGTGCACGGATTCTCCTTTTTTCCCTTAGAAGCATCCAAAGTATCTTTGTACCAGAGCTGGACAATTTTACCCATTTAAGCATGGAGCTCACTCGCACATCAGTGAGATGCAAGTTTCTCACAGCTCTAGGTTAGAGATAATTGGGTGTGTCCTACGGTCGCACCTGTGTTTTGCAGGTGCTCTTTAGCTTTCGACCACTGCGACTCTGCGTGGAACCTATGAACCGCAGGTCTTCTTCTTCTAGCATTTGCTTTTTATTAGTTGAATTCCTTTGCTTTCCTTTTTTAAGTTCAATACCTGCAAAATCAAAGATAAAGGACATAAAACCTTCCTAAATGAGTTGAAAACAAAGCAAAAAGTTCATGCTTAGAAGCCTAATTAGTTGGTGAATTATCAACTCATTAAATCCCCAAACTTGAACCATTGCTTGTCCTCAAACAAGACATGTTCTCACAACTAAAAAATTGACTTAAGCATGTCATAACACAAGAGTTGAGCACAAAGGACCAGTAAAACTTAGGTCAACCCCAATATTTCACACCCAATCAATACAAAGAAGAGACTCAAACATGTTGGACACACTTCAAGAGATAACCACAAACAATTGGCATATTTCACAAATATTTCCTTTTATTAAAAATAAGGGGCCTAGCTAATTAAAACAAGATTCAATAGCATCTCAAGTCATTGACAATCCACATTCAAGGTTTTCCTTCAAGTCAAAATGCACTTGTCTCATTCACAACTTCTTAATTTGAACCACACTTTTGCATACACCCTAAGGAAGTGATGCCACTCATACAAAGAGAGAATCCCATTCAATTTCATGCATTTCACACACATCGAGATTATAGAATAAAGCAAATATGCTAACTCTCACAAAGAAATTCAAGTGCATCCAAATTGACCCATAGACTTGCCCTTTGTGTAACTCGCCGCTAAAGTAGAGTTTCTATACTCGGAATCACTAAAGTCTTGAGGGTCATAATGAAGGCTCGAGGTAAGATAGAATAATTTTTTAGTTATAGTGACTATATCTTCCTAAAGCCTTTTGTGAACATATTCAAACACCCATCTTCATAATTGGGATCACTCCACCATATCTTTTTTTTGTTCATCATCTTCATTTTTCTGTTAAAAACCACCCTTTTAACACCCTGGCTTCCATAATTAGTCTCTTCTAAGCAAGAGATAATACCTTTCACAAATTCTTTTTCTTCTACTAGTAGGAGATTTTAACCCATATTTTTATTCATTTTATCCACAAATTGGTGCTACCTCATATTGAAACTAACATATTCTTCCCCTTTTTGAAAACCCCCAAACTTAGGCTTTTGCTTCATTTCTTCCTTATCTCTCCCCAAATTTTTGGGCTTCAAGCCCCATTTTTCATTCATTCAACATTAGCAACTAGGGAGGATGTGTGCCAAGAGAGAGATTACAAAAAGATAATAGGCTTGTAATGTGGTTTCCTAAGAAAATGGTCAAAGGATCAAACATTGGCTAGCAAAGATAGATGTTCAAGGAGGTCATTTTGGGTGAAGTAACTATCCAAAGAAAGCCTAAGATCATGTTCTGTGCAGCCACATCTAGAATGTCACCTTGAGTCACACTTAGGGAATGTTCTAGACAATTATGCACACACGAGAATTCAGATAATCACCTCACCACAAAAGGAATCATAATCCAAGGAGTCTACAAATTTTCAAGATCACATCAAGAGTATGATTTTGGACAAGCTAGCATGTGAATCACAATGCCAAACAAGGAATGTGTAACCCATGACAAGAGAGTGCTCATTTTCAAATTCAAGTGCCCTTTTTTTTATCTCATGAACCATTTTGCAATGCCAAAAAAAATTGTGGTACCTCTTAAAACAAGTGCAACAAAGACTCAAAAATATACTAAACTTGGCATTTTTCCTTAAGAAAGTCGCCTCTCGATCAATCATAGGGAAGTGCCACCCGGTTCCTTGAAAAGAAACCATGGTAAAGAAAACCCTTATTGCTATCTACTATGAATAAAGACGAATTTTTAAACATGGGACATGAAACTTTTTGCAAGGTAAAACAAACCCATCAATGGAACTTACATCTCCAACACAAGAGCAACAACAAAATCATTCCAAAGCAAGTTCATCAAGTCATTACATAGAAACCCCTGCATGGGCATTCCCCTCCTCCTCACAAAAGCGTGCATTGTCCCCAAAGCACATTTAGAGTAAAAGAGAGAAAGAGGGCTCCTTGAGTGATGTAGAGAGTAGCAAGAGTGGTCAATCATGGGAGGTTCCCCGACACGGGCTTGGGCATTAGAGGAATTAATGGATCTGGTGGGAGTTCAATTGGCTTTCTGAGAGAAGTGAATATCCAGCGATCTGGCAAGGTCTGAGCCCTCATGCTAAGAGTAAACTAGAGGCACCTGGTATGGATCACCTGGGGTCTCCACATCATGAACAATAAGCATCTTACGCGAGGTGGTTGGTTGTTATATGATGTGCTGCGAGTTTAAAGCACTTTCGACGATCAAAACTAAGAAAATAACACGGACTTAGGTATATTTATGTGGATATAAGGCACTTTTCCTTTAGTTACAGGATAAATTGGTGTTGGAGCAAAAACGTGGAAAAGATAACCTGAAAGTGTAGAAAATAGGCTCAACTAACAGTTCACAGTACGAGCCGTAGGAAGGTTCTAGGAATTGTACTGCTGGTCGTGAGACATTTCAAAAGGCTAAGGATGAAGAGGTGCATCATACGATTTTCAGTATGAATCGTACAAAGCTTGTACAGATTGTGGTGAAGAAGTCGTGAAAAGATTCAGAAGATTTGCATAAAAGGATGACTCCCGCTATGGATAGACAGTACGAGTCGTGGAATGAAGGTACGAGTCGTACCATAGCATTTGTGAAGAACTTCATAAAAGTTGCAAAGTCTCACAGTTAAGCCACAGAAGCATAGTAGGACTCGTAGGAACAATGTACGAGTCATACCAGGATCCAACACTTAGCCAAATTTCAGCAAGCCAATAGACATACGAGAAGTAGGTATGATCTGTACCTATCTGCTATAGGTCGTAGGATGAGTCATGCTGCAGGCGGCTTCAGTTATGGAAATTCACCTTGTTAGCCTAGGAAAAGGATTTTTATGTCTGTATAAATACGTTTTATGTTTTATATTCATTGAGAGAGGCGACTAGAGGCAATAATGAGTGATTAGAATTGATTAGCAACGAAATTAAGGAGACTTAGACTTGAGAATTGAGTTGTTCAACTTGTGATCAACCTTTTCTTGATCTTCATATTGTTCTTGAGGATTTTGATCATTAATACAAAGAAGTTTTTCTCTCATCCATAATTGTAAGTATTGATTTATGTGTTTAAATATGAATGCAATTCACAATCTTGCAACTATGAGAGGCTAAAACCTCCATAGCTAGGGTTGTGGGAATCATGGTGGATTAACAAGCTAGGGTTACATAAAAGTGATCCAAAACCAATGCAAAACACTTGTATTTTATTTTCTTCATGCTTAAACGCTTCTTAATGGAGTACAACGTTAGGAAAAGCTCGAATTCTTTACTTGCTTGGGTCTAGAGAGGTAGAGATTAGGAAAAGAGAATTACAACAAAGCCTTGATCTTGATGATCATTGTATTAACATGAGCTGTGGTCACAGGATAGTTAAATTTGGGACATATTATGTCACGCCCCACCTTGGGAGGAATGACTGGCACCTGGTGCCCTACTAGGACCTAAACTACTGAACTAACTGAGCCTAAGCACCTCTGGTGCAGGGCTGACTCTAACTCTAGAATCGAGAAAACAACGGGCTATATAGTTGCTGTAAATACAACCCCCGGCCGACAAGGCCTATAGACACCTATGAAAATAAATAGCTAACCAGAGACAAACAATCATAGGGAGTCCTATGCGGGCCGACAAGGCCATCATGATATCTAGTTATAACTGGAAAGTAAAAATCAGATGCTAAACTGAACTATGACCGACAAGGCCGCCAATCAACAGCTAAACAGGGCCCCACATGGCCAACACACATATGGGCCCCACGCGGCCGATCTCATCTAACCACAGGGAAGTAATACAATATGAAAGCCTCTAGGAGTAATAAGATGGTCGGGACAGGGCCCCGACCAACCCATACTGTACAAACAAAGGAAGTAAACCTCTATCACACAAGCTCCGGAAAAAGGGAGCTGACGGTTCTATACGGCTGACTGGAACTATGAGGGACCTGCTCCTCGTCTATCTGTACCTGTAGGCAAGTAATGCTGCGCCCTAGAAGAGGGCGTCCGTACCATAGGTACGGAATATGTAAGGTAGTAACTTTAAATAACTGAAAGTAAGGAAATAGAACTGACAATGACAGAAGTAAAGGAACCAGACTGAAGATGACTGAAGTAGTAAAATCAGGGCTAAACATAACTGTAATAAGGAGGGTAGGGGTCATACCTAACAAATGAGGCGTCTTACTGTCTAACTATCAGTAACTAAAGCAAACATAAACCTTACCTGGCTCCCATAAGCCGGAAGGTACAATCAGCACAAAGTAACCCACTTGGGCCCCCATTAGCCATAGTGAGTACACCTCAATCTATATGCCCCTATCTAGGTTATACTAATTCAACTACCATCTATAAGTATACTGTCGATCCCCTAGGTCTGCAACTGGGCCAGCTCGGCCCCTAACTGCAATTGTGTTTGAGTCCGGAGGACTCCTGAATATCTACACCCCGGGCATAAACGTTCGGCGGGGTGTGTATAAACCCAACCACGGCATATGAGGATATGGATCCCCATCTTCGTCCCTTGCGGACAGCATGCCACTCCGTAGAGCAACGTAATCTCGCCCCTTGCGGGCGGCGACACAGCTATTAACCTTGCGGTGGTCACGGAAGCTATACAGGTGTAATCCAACCTAAAACAATACAAATTACGATCCTCGACTGACAACAAAACTAGACATGATAACATACTCTTGACATGCTTTACTGGGATTCATACTGGACTAGTATGCTGAAGAAACTAACTTGCCGAAAGAAAATGCCTTTACATACCTCATTCGCTGTTTACTGATTAACTAGCGGGTTTCAGCTCGTGTTCAACTGCCCTTCTCAACTGTAATCATATTAACAGAAGAATAAGGCTACTTTATTACTATATTAG
>JACEIK010008715.1:0-26188 GCA_018107945.1 Datura stramonium | reverse complement strand
CTTTTCCCGGGCCTTTTTCTAGCACGTATGGCTTTCAAATATGCTTAACCAACGTGCGAATAGGCCATCTAGATGCCGGGAATCTTACGGGGTGTAACAGCATATTTTACGAAAATAACTCCACGGCGATGCTCTCTGATGCCTTATACTTCACTACTCGGAGTTAATTTAGATTTGCACGGTGTTTAACAGCGTAATCGGATGATTTTCAGTAGTTTTCCCTCGTTCTTACCTCTGCTGGCCGAGGATATATGAGAAATGAAATAACATCTACGTGTGAGGCCTTTATATACTTGAGGCGGCAGACAAGGCAATGTGGCACTCTGCCGGTCGCGCTAATTCTGCTCCGTGCCACTTTGGGTAACGCGTAGGGGCTGCTCCGTGCCACTTTTCCCCTCTGGGCAACTTGGTTCGGCCTCCTCCCGTGAAATCCCAACTTTGCACTTGTTCGGCCTTTCCTCGGGCCCCTTCCTCGTACATATGGCACTCTAAAACTCTTAACCAACATACGAATAAGATGACTAAATGTTAGAAACTTATGGGGTGTAACACTGATAATGGTTAATTTCCAATCGCTCATGAGAACTGGTTGGGTGATTGAGTATAGTCATTCAATAGGACTAGATTATTCTACCCCAACCTCTTTGTTGGATTTTTTATTGACAACGTCCGCTTTATACTTCGGTAGGATGTATGGTTTGAGCATTATCAAAGAGTGGCGTCGTTGCCGTGGAATACGGGTTAAGACTAGATTATTGGCTTGTATTTTGACTTTTTGATAGTTATTTTCCTTTTTACTCTTTTCTTTGTTTTTCTTTTGTGACTCTCTCAAGATATATCAAGCGAACGATCCCTTGCTCAAACACTCAGATGGAATGTGATAAGCTACCAATATTTGTGGAGAGATGACGACTGTTAATACATTGGCAGCCGTGATGATGAATTATGAGGGAGATGGGAGATCGGAATGCATGGAGATGGTGAATGCTTTAAATGGAATTGGGTCATATAACTTCAGCCAAATGAAGTTAGACCTAGATCTAAAGAATCTTCAATGCCAGCGGCAAGCCATCTATGGATGTGCCACCAGTCCTCTAGCTAAAAGCATTACCTCCCCATCTCAAGTATGCATTCTTCGGAGAAAACAATACTTTGTCAGTCATAATTGCAGCAGACCTGTTAGATCATCAGGTGGGAGCTTTGGTCAACAACCAAAAATGGTAAAAAAAGGCAATTGGCTGGACAATACTTGATATTATCAGAATTCCACCAAGCATATGTACTCACAAGATCCAACTAGAGACAGACTGTAAACCGAGTATAGAACATCAATGTCGCCTGAACCCTCCAATGCAAGAAGTTGTAAAGAAGGAAATTATCAAGTGGCTAGATGTTGGTGTTATATACCCCATCGCAGATAGCAAGTGGGTGAGCCCAGTTCAGTGCGTACCAAAGAAAGGTGGGATTACAGTGGTGCCCAATGATAAGAACGAGGTGATACCAATACGACTAGTCACAGGATGGCGTGTATGCATGGATTATAGGAAACTTAGCCACTGGACTCAAAAGGACCACTTTCCAATGCCATTCTTGGATCAGATGTTTGACAGGCTGGCAGGTAGAGGTTGGTACTGCTTTCTTGATGAATATTCAGGATATAATCAGATTACCATCGCTCCCGAAGACCATTCAAATTTTGCAATGCAGCTGAATGCCATTCGAATTTTGCAATGCAGCTGCCACATTCCAGCGCTATATGATGTCCATATTCTCAAACATGGTAGAAGACACCATTGAAGTATTTATGGATGATTTTTCTCTTGTAGGTGACTCATTTGAATCTTGCCTCGACCATCTAGGTAAAGTATTGAAAAGATGTGAAGAAACCAATTCGGTGCTAAACTGGGAAAAATGTCATTTTATGGTTAAGGAGGGAATAGTGTTGGGTCATAAAATCTCGTGAAAGGGGATTGAGGTGGAAAGAGCAAAAATCGAAGTTATAGCATGTTTTCCACCCCTATTTTCATAAAAGGGCTCAGGAGCTTTTTAGGGCATGCAAGATTCTACAGACGATTTATAAAGGATTTTTCAAAAATTGCACAACCATTGTGCAAGTTACTTGAGAAGGAAGTAAAGTTTGTGTTCGATGAGGCATGTCTAAGGGGTTTTGAGTGCTTAAAAGAGAAACTCACCACTACTCCTATCATCGCGGCTCCAGATTGGTCTCTTACATTTGAGGTAATGTGTGACGCTAGGTGTCGCTCTTGGTGCTTTTCTGGGCCAAAGAAGAGAAAATATCTTTAATCCAATCTATTACTCTAGTAAAACACTCAATACAGCACAGAAGAATTATACAGTCATAGAAAAGGAGCTACTAGCAGTGGTCTTTGCATTCTAAAAATTCAGAGCATACCTGCTTGAACCAAGGCGATCATTCATACAGACCATGCTTCTTTGAGGTACCTAATGTCCAAAAAGGATGCTAAACCCTGATTGATACGGTGGGTACTTTTTCTCCAAGAATTTGAGTTTGAGGTTAAAGATCGGAAGGGAACGGAAAATTATGTGGCAGACCATTTATCCAGGATTGAGGCCAAAGCAAGAGAAAGGGAGGAAATTGATATTCATAATGCCTTCTAGATGAATAGGTACTAGCTACATCATAAATTTGATTCCCTAGTTTGCAGACTTTGAAAATTACTTTGTTAGCGATATGATACCGGCAGACCTAACTCCTTAGCAGAAGAAGAAGTTCTTATTCGATGCCTGGAGATATTACTGGGATGAGCCTTATTTATTTCGCATTTGTGTAGATGGGATCATTCATAGGTGTGTGCCTGAAATAGAAATACTGAGCATTCTGGAGGCCTGTCACTCATCTCCTATTAGGGGTCATCACAGTGGTATCAGAACTGCGCATAAGATTTTACAATGCGGATATTATTGGCCTTATATTCATCAAGATGCATATGACTTCACCAAGACTTGTGATCAATGCCAAAAGCAGGGGGTATTACCCGTAAACATGAGTTGGCACTGACCCCTATCTTGGAAGTTGATATGTTTGATGTATGGGGCATTAATTTCATGGGCACATTTGTTAGCTCATATGGAATGAAATACATCTTGGTGGTAGTGGATTATGTCTCCAAATGGGTGGAGGCAATTGCACTCCCAAATAATGAAGGAAAGAGTGTTACAACATTCCTTCGAAAGCATATCTTTGCCAGGTTTGGCACTCCCAGAGTTGTTATCAGTGATAGTGGATCTCATTTCTGTAACCGCCTCTTCAGGACCCTATTGGAAAAAAATATGGTGTTAAGCACAAGGTGGCCAAACCTTACCACCCTCAGTCAAGTGGACAAGTGGAAGTTTCGAACAGGGAAATCAAGACTATCCTGGAAAAAACAGTGAATACTAGCCGGACAGATTGGTCTAGAAAGCTTGACAATGCGTTGTGGGCTTACTAAACAGCTTATAAGACCCCTATTGGTTCATCTCTTTCCAGCTCGTTTATGGAAAAGCATGCCATCTACTAGTTGAATTAGAGCATAAGGCGTTATGGACTCTGAAAAAGTTGAACATGAACTGGAATGAAGCAGCCAAGCTGAGACTTAACCAGCTTAATGAATTGGATGAATTCTGACTTAGGGCTTATGAGAGTGCAGCCATTTATAAAGAAAGGATGAAGATCTACCTGATGAGAAGATTGCGAAAAGGGAGTTTAGCCCAAGTGATTTGGTCTTGCTGTTCAACTCAAGACTCCAGTTGCGCCTTAGAAAATTGAAATCTCGATGGATGGAACCATACAGAGTAGTACATATGTTCCCATATGGTGCAGGTGGAAGTTGAGAATAAAGAAGGAAAAAGGTTAAAAGTAAACGGGCAAATAATAAAGTTATATCTAGGAGATGTGGAGAAAATAAGAGGAATAGAGGTAGTATACCTTGATGATGTTTAAGGAGACACAAAAGCCACGTCGTGCCACGACGTTAAATCAGCACTGCATGGGAGGCATCCCATGAATGGCAAAGTCTGAGTAGCCATAGGTATGTTCCCTTCCCTATGATCTTATAGTTCATGCTTCGGGGACGAAGCTTAATTTTCAAAAAGGGGAAAGGGTGTACTTGTGATTTTTGGGACTTTTGATTCATCCGAGGATTTCTTTTATCGTGTTTCTTTTCCCTCGGACATGCTATGTAGTAGAACCAGCATGTTTAGGATTTTATTTCTTATTTTGTGATTTTTATGAAATAGCTTAGGAGTACTCAGCCAATGAAAATGCACTAGTTTTAATATTTGAAAAAAATTGACCCTTCTTAAAAGTTTGATGCTTCAGCTATGTATTTGTGACTGCATGCATGATTTCTGTGGATCTTTTGATGTCATTTGTTAAACCATGTGTAAACCAGATAGGTGAGGTGAATATAAGTCATGTACCATGAGTGAGTGAGGTGTAGTACTTAGTTCAGTATTGTGTTAAAGATCTAGAACTTGCCTAGTTGGTCTTTTCATAGGCTAAGGATGGTTGGTTAGGATATGGTCATAATCCATTTTCGTTTAGCTCACTTATAGCCTAAATAACCCTACCAAAATCATATGAATCCCTTAATCCCTATTTTGATCATTTATAGACCATTTTTCTTTGATTAACTGATTAACCGTGCCCATTTGTTTATAATAAACCTATTTTGGCCCTGGTCCTTCCTTTTATATTGTGAACCTCAACGTAGGAAAAATGCCTAAGTTGAGGGTGGCTATAGTAGGGGTGCATAAGTGATGGGAATGAGAAAAAGGGAGAGAAAAGAAAATAGTGAAAAATGAGGTATGGTGTGGAAAAAAATGAAAAAAAAAATGAAGAAATTTTTTTTGAAAAGCTTGAAAAAGAAACTTTAAAAGAAAAAAATGTTGGAAAAAGTGAAAAGCCACCACACCCATACAAATGTACATAAAAGAGGATAAAAGGGAAGAAAAGCAATGAAAAGGATAAAGGGTGAAATAGGTGAAGGGTGAAATGAATGTATGTAGTGCCAAGAAAGGGATAGTCACTTAAAAAGATCTCATATTTATCATGTCCAGCCCTAATCCCACATTATAAGCCATATCAAGTCCTATAGTGATTCTAATTTAACCATCCAACAAACCGAAGCAGAGAAAATAAGGGCAAGCCTATGGTATCTGATACATAATACTTGTAACTTCTTTGTGAGAGTAAGCGCCTTACTTGTTTAGTCCCATGCAATGTTTGACACTATATATATATATGAGTGGGGACTTCATTTATTATGAGGGTACATGAATTATGTTTACTTTTACCATTGGTCTATGTGAAAAACATTGGGTGATGACTTGATTGCCTGTTGATAGCTAGATGACATGTCTTGATCCCTATTTATCATATTTTTTGGTTGCTTGTAATACATTAGCTAATGTTGGTTCATGGAAAAGGGTCAGAAATTGTTGAATGTATAGTGCAAGTTTTGTTTAGTATTGGCTGTAGTATTGTCATGACCCGAACGGAGGCTCGGATCGTAGACACAGGAAAAGAGACCCCGAGAGACCCCAAGTCGACCCATGGCATAAGCATATAACTAACTCATTCAACATACTAAAGAAATCATGAATATAATCTCAACGGAAGTCTAATTCATCATTACATCAGAATAACATCCGAAACTACACATACATAAGTTTGAAAGCCTCTAATCTGGATGAGTTGATGGGACAAGACCCTAACTAACTCAACAATACTGAAACTGAAATACGTAAAAGAAACTGAAAGTCTAGTCCTTGAAAGATGAGGACTCACCGATCCTAAGATGATAAGGACTCTGGAAAGCTGATTTAGATTGGGGTTGAAGCTGCGAGTCGGGTCATGTATCATGAAACGATACAACATAGAAAGTATATCGTCAGTACGTGGAATGTACCGAGTATGTAAGGTAAGTAAAACCGCATTAATAAAGTAAATCATTTAAAACATTTCATAACATATCATAAGCTTTAAAGGACAAGTATATGGGTCACATGCATTTATTCGAAAATCGCAATTTTGTCATAACTTGACCATGCATAGCTTTATAACATCATGATTGACTCGAATGACTCAAAGCTGGAACATAATATTTATATTGATAAGCTAAACAATGATTCAAAACTTGCTTTTAAAACATGCATGCATAAGGTAATCATCATGAGTAATGAATATGCGAAACTAAATAATATAGACAGTGGGAGACTCGTCACTTAACCGACATACCATGATAGATCTTATGTGGTCACGCCTATCACACTCAAGTGGGCAGAGCCGTCCAAAACCTTGCCAGGGATAAGGACGCTACCATGATATCGATATCAAGCTAAAAAGCCAATTGGGTCAGGTATAGCTCACAAGGGAGGTCCCAATAATATAATAGTATCAACCTACGCTGGCGCGTAGTTCTAGGGCATAGGGAAATCGACCCTTAACCCTCTTGGTGCTAGACTCTTCTCCCTAAAACATGCAATGCTCTACATCATTTATAATGAAGCTCAACATGAAATCATGCATAACTCAACATTGTAGGAAACGAATCTCAACATTGTCTATTGACAAAGCTCATTAATGAAATCATGCATAGACTCGACATCATATAAGAACGAAACTCAACATTGTCATTCGACAAAGTTTAATAATGACATACATCTCAATTATGAATTTATGCAGATGAGAAGCTTTATTTCAAACATACCACAAGCTCAAATATAGGTGGGAGCACCTACTCCAAATCATGTGGTAAGCTACATGTAGGAATATTTAACTCAACATACCACAAGCTAGAAATCATGAAATTTCAGAGACTTCACTCCAGATAATGTGGTAAGCTTATTTCAGGAAAACTCATTATTTAAATCAACATGTGGGCATTGCTCAAGCTTCATCATACTTGGATCTACTCAATTCATTTTGAAAATAATATCATCATGGTTAATTTTATAAACATGTTTTTCATCATCATACATTCAGCATCAATCCCCTCTTTTATGAACTATCCATCCATGAGAATTTAATATCATAGCTTAGAAAATAAAATTTGTATTGAAAACAATTTAAAATATGTCCAAGCTTCACAACTCATCAATATAAATGTAATATAATCATACCCATGTGTAGAAATTGTAAAATTATGCAATTGGGTAAAAATCCCATACTTGGTCATAGGTGATTTATCATAATTTAATAAAAATTTGGCATGGGTGTGGAAGGAGACACCCACTCATACCCTTACATACCTGTGAATGGTGAATTCTAACACCCTCTAATTGCCCAAGCTGAGATTCCAATGGAAACCTTGAGATTTTGCTTTGGATCACCTCTTCATGAAGGGCCATGACTCATCAAGTCGTTCGTCTAGTACACTGGTTAACAGATCCTTTAGGGCTCATAACGGGTGACTTAACGACCTGTTGCCACTTTCCTTGACTCTTGGCCACCTCCCGTCATGTACACTGCCTTAGCATCAAATGAAAACTCACCTTGCTTGATCATGACTCACCTTACGAGTCATTGGGACTGAGCATGACTTATGGGGTCCTCCTGTTAGGTACACTGGTCAATCCTTCTATTTTATTTTTCAACTTCACCCCATGGCTAACTTGACGACTCGTGGTCAGCCCACGCCCGTGGGGACCTTCAACCTTCATTTCATCCAGGCCTTCCCACGAGTGACATGACGACTCGTGGGGTCTCCTCACGAGTCTTCCAATGACTCGACCTGCAACTGAAGCACCATTTTCCAATTTTTCCCCGTTTCAACTCCCGGGTACGATCTTTGAACTCTCGGGGTATAACAAGTATCCTAGGTTTATTTTCTAGTTGAGCGTCGTGGTTAATTTTTCTTTTTCTTTGCCTAAGGACATGCAAAAGTCTTAAGTTGAGGGTGTTGATGTGTTATGAGTTTGCAGCATTTTCGATGATCAAAAATCAGAAAATAGGATGAACTTAGGTATATTTATGTGGATATAAGTCACTTTTCCTATGGTTACAAGATAAATTGGTGTTGGGGCAAAAATGTGCAAAAGATAGCCTGAAAGTGTACAAAATAGGCTCAACTTACAGTTCATAGTACGAGCCGTAGGAAGGTTCTACGAGTCGTACTGCTGCTCATCAGAAGTTTCAAAAGGCTAAGGATGAAGAGGTGCATCATATGATTCTCAGTACGATTCGTACAAAGCTTGTACGGATCGTGGTGAAGAAGTCATGAAAAGATTTAGAAAATTTGCATAAGAGGTTGACTCCTTCTACGGATAGACAGTACGAGTCGTGGAATGAAGGTACAACTAGTACCATATCACTTGTGAAGAATTCCAAAAAAGTTGCCAAGTCTCAGAGTTAATCCATGGAATCACACTACGACTAGTAGGAACAATGTACGAGTCGTACCAGGATCCAACACTTAGCCAAATTTCAGCCAGCCAACTGATATACGAGAAGTAGGTACGATCCGTACCTACCTGCTACGAGTCGTAGGATGAGTCATGCTGCAGGCGACTTTAATTATGGAAATTCACCCTGTTAGCCTAGGAAAAGGATTTTTATGTTTGTATAAATACATTTTATGTTTTATTTTCTTAGAGAGAGGCGACTAGAGGCAATTAGGAGTGATTAGAATTGATTAGCAACAAAATTAAGGAGACTTAGACGTGAGAATTGAGTTGTTCAACTCGTGATCAACCTTTTCTTGATCTACATATTGTTCTTGAGGATTTTCCTGATTAATACAAAGAAGGTTTTCTCTCATCCATAATTATAAGTATTGATTTATGTGTTTAAATATGAATGCAAATCACAATCTTGCAACTATGAGAGGCTAAAACCTCCCTAGCTAGGGTTGTGGGAACCATGGTGGATTAACAAGCTAGGGTTATATAAAAGTGATTCAAAACCAATGCAAAACACTTGTATTGTATTCTCTTCATGCTTAAAACATTTTTTAATGGTGTACAACATTAGTACAAGCCGGAATTCTTTACTTGCTTGGGTCCAGAGAGGTAGAGATTAGGAAAAGAGAATTACAACAAAGCCTTGATCTTGATGATCATTGTATTAACTTTAGTTGTGGAAGCAGGATAGTTAAATTTGGGACATATTGATAATGGTTAATTTGCAATCTCTCATGATACTTGGTTGGGTGATTGAGTATAGTCGTTCAATAGGGACTGGTCGGTCATTTGAATGAACCTAAGTTATCAGTTCTAAAAGTAAGCATTGGTGATGATCACATATGTATACCTGAAGCAGTTATGAATCCATGGGGAATACAAAACCCTAGTTATCTTTCATTCTTGATTTCAACTAAAGCTTTAACTATGTTTTTTAATTATTGTTTTCTTTAGAACCCCCCTTTTTGAAGTAACTACCTAACAAGTTCACTTACCACCTTTAGTCTAGCTCTTCCATATTCCCTGTGGGTTTGACCCCAACCTCTTATTTGGGTTCTTTGTTGACAATGTCCGCTTCATACTTCGTTAGGAGGTATGGTTTGAGCGTTATCATGATACACCTCTTCATCTGACACCACCTTGGATGAGCTGCCATACCCCAAACACCAATCATCCGGCAGACTCCTATTCTCAACAGGTGGTGCATTTTCTACTACTGGGATGTTCATATTAATCTTTCTAGGTGACATCAATTCTTTGCGTCTTTCCACTTCCTCCCTTATGGAATCAGCTTCATTCTCCAGCATTTGACTCTTGCATACAAACCTCCTAATTTGTCAACCATTGGTTTCATGGCCTTTTTAATGGCTTGCTGAATCATAGGAGGGTTGGATTTGGCCAACTTCAACAATTGAGCATTATGAGAACGAGCCATTTGTGCCATTTTCAGGAGACCTCCTACCAATGGCGAGTTGTTCCAGTATACTTGTGGTGAATTAGAGGCATTGCCAGATGACACATCAGACATTGGAGTATCTGGTTTCTTTTAAAGATGGAGAATCCTTATCCATTTTGGTAGCCATAGTGATCACTCCCTCAGCTCTCTTTATTTTGTCCAATAGTCGAAATAACAGATAGTTGGCCCAAAGGTAGAGAAAACTAATGAGGATGGGGTAAGTCATAGAGGTGGCCTTTTGCCTAGCATTCTGATTGAATTGCTCCGCAATGATTTCCCCCACATTAATATGTTTGCGATCCATGATGCATGCTATAAGGATGGCTACCTCAATGGGAACATGCGTTGTGTTTTTGGAGGAAATAATACAGGCGCACACTAAGTCAAGCCACATACGAACTTTAAGTTTATGTTCATGGCTATGAATTTTGCCTTTTAACACTACCCATTGCGGCCGATCTTCATTGATGATGTTGGCCACCCATATCCTTGTCCTCTAGTTTCCTTGTGAATGGTAAACTTGGACGCACCGCATCAGCCTAATAAATAGAATTAAGGTCTTCTGGGGTGATGTTAACTTCATGGGCCCGGACTAACACAGACGATAAGAAAGGAATTATGTCCACTAGTCCTTTGTTCTTTAAGAGATCTTGTCGTGCCCTATAGAAGGTGTAAAACTACCACACCAACTCTGAAATTAAGGGCCTAAAGGCATAGTGAATGGCTCCCAATTACAAATTTGAAATTGTTCATATATATTAGGAAAGTAATCCTTGAAAGAGTTGACCTCAAATCGAGCCTCTGCTGTAATGGACCATTTCTCCTTGAAGGAGACATATTAAGCTTCCATTTTATCAAGCCCAAAGAAAATTTGAGTGATTCTCTTGGCCTCTTCCACCTCTATTTCCTAGGATAGGGCAGCCGCCATAGGAGCTTTCCCTATATCCCGATACCTGGATGATGTCATTCTCTTGGAAAACCATGTGAGTACCACACACCACTAATATCTTTTTTCATAAGGCATTAGCAAGATAAAAGCAAACAACTATGTGGAGTGAAGAAAGAAAAGGAAAAGAGATTGGATATCAAATAAAGATGGAACACAATTTTTGAATCGCTGGAGGCAGCTGTGCTGGACCTGTGTTTCGCAGGTTAAGACCCGCGGCTCACAGGTCCGTCGCAGGTACTAGGAAGATTCTTAGAAATTTGCAGGACCCCCTACGTTGCACCTGTATTTCATAGGTGGGGATCCGCAGTTTGCAGGTGCATCATAGGATGTGTAGTGCACCTGAAGCTTAAACCCTCCCCTACGTTGCAACCTGTATTTCACAGATCGCCATCCGCGATTCGCAGGTACTCAACAATAACTAACATCGAATTTCATGCTTATGTTTCATAAATATGAAGCCAACCAATATCTAACGGGTACTCAGACTTCCCCGAGCGATTTATTAACCATTTAGACATCCACAAAGACCATTGAGAGCACTCAATGCCTTCCCTTAAGATGGACGTTACCTCATCTATCATGTGGAAATGTCAAGCGCCCAAACTAACCTAAATTTAGCAAATTAAATGCAGATTTCACCCAACTCAATCATAATATCACATTGTTATTCATCTTGAAGCACAAAAGAAAGAATAATGATTTCACCTTAAGAAGGACGTCAACCCATCCATCATTAGGAAAAATCATACATTCCAAGCATATGGGTTACTCAGATTTCACCACAAACTAACTTCTCAAGACATATGAACACAAGAAATATCAAGCATTATGAATGAGAATCTTTACTCACATGATTTTTGCAATGTTGAACTTCCTCCACAATACCCATAACAATCAATACTAGCCATAGATTGAAGAACACATGAGAGGTAATTGGGGAAACATGGGTCAAGAAGGATTCAAAAACTAGCGTGCTTTCTTTTGGACTACAATTATAAAGAATGATGGAGAATAAGAATGAGAAGCACACATACCAAATGAGATAAGAGAAAAAATGAAATTGAAAACTTGCACTTGTTTTTTTGAAATTGCCAACCCAAAGCATTACTTTCTTGTGGTTAGTGAGAGAGAAGTATGAGTGATGGTAGAAAATGGTGGGGATGGGTGGAATTTATAAATGGAGGGAAGATGAGTGGATTGGTAGGTTTAAAGGTGGGAGTAAATGGGTTTAATAGGGGAAGTTGAAATGGTTGGTTGAGGGGTTATAGGGAAGGAAAATGGTGAATAAAATGGGGAGGTTTTTGGGAAATGGGGAGGAGTTTGAAAAATGTGGGTTAGCCATGGGTCGAGTTCGATCAACGGGTCAGTCAAAAATTTTAAATTTCCTCATACCTGTGGCCGTAGGAGGGCACCTGCGAACCGCAGTTCCAAGCGTAGGTGACCTCTTTCTTGTCCAGTTCACTATGATACACCTGTGACAAGCCTGTGTTTTGTGGGTCTGCACCTGCATTTCGTGGGTCTCTCACAGGTCATCTCCTCTTTTCCCAAAATTTGCTAGGTATTCTGGTTTGGTTATACGCTGGACATGCGTTCTGCGGGTTGACACTTGTGTTTCACAAGTGAGGTACATAATATCTTATTTTTCTCAGCCTTTCTAGTCCTTGGCTACGTGAGAACTGCGCGTAGCTCTTTGGTACCTGTGTCCCGCAGGTCTTGCGTAGCTCGTGCCCTATCCTTTTTTTTCTGTCACCTTATTTTCCATCCAATCCATCCTACAAAACTAATCAACAAGAACATAAAATGCGACTGAATTAAAAAATACTTGGGTTGCCTCTCAAGAAGCATGTTATTTAACATCGCAGTATGATGGGGATGCGCTTTCCGCTAAGGTTCATCCAAGTAGGTGACCTCAACCAGGTTGATTTCTTCAGAAACACCCAAGTACTTTTTAACCCATTGTCCATTCACTTTAAACCTCAGCCCATCTTCTCATTCAAGCTCAATAGCTCCATTTACAAAGACTTGGGATACCTTAAATGGACCTGACCACTTGGATTTAAGCTTCCCAGGAAACAACCAAAATCTAGAGTTGAACAATAGCACCCAATTTCTCGGAGCAAATTCCCTGTGTAAAATTTTATGATTATGGTAGTGCTTCATTTGGACTTTGTATATGGCTGCATTTTCATAGGCCTTCATCCTAAACTCATCCAATTCATTAAGGTTTTCCACACGCCCATGGATAGTCTTTCCTCGGTCAAGGTTCAAACTCTTCAGTGCCCACATGGCTTTATGCTCCAACTCTACCAGTAGATGGAAAGATTTGCTAAAGACCAGCTGATAAGGTGACATTCCAAATGGCATTTTTGTATGTCGTCTTGTATGCCCAAAGGGTGTCATCTAGTTTGATTGCCCAATCTATTCTATTTTCATTGACTGTTTTTGACAATATGGACTTAATCTCTCGGTTGGATACATCTGCTTGACCACTTGTCGGAGGATGATAATGGGTAGCAACTTTATGATTCACACCATACTTTACTAGCAAGAAGTTGAACAATCGGTTGCAAAAGTGGGAACCTCCATCATTGATAATAGCTCTAAGGGTGCCAAACCATGAGAAAATATGCTTCTTTCAAAAGGCTATCACACTTCTCCCCTTATTGTTGGGAAACACCAATACTTCTACCCACTTAGACACATTTTCTAAAACCACAAGAATGTAAATATTCCTATAAGAGCTCATAAATGGTCTCATAAAGACTATTCCTCACACATCAAACAGCTCTACCTATAGAATCGATGTCAAAGGGAGCTCATGTCCCCATGAGATACTTCTAGATAGTTGGCATTGGTCACAATGTTTGATAAAGTCATGAGCATCATGATGGAGAGTGGGCCTGTAGATCCCACATTGTAGAACTTTTGCAGCTATCCTTACACTCCCATAATAGCCTCCAACTAGCGAAGAATGACATGCCTTAAGGATGGGTATCATCTAGACTTTTGAGACACATCGGCGAATCATGGAATCAGTAAAGATGAAAAAAAAATATGGGTCATCCCAATAGAATTTTTGGACATCATACTTAGACTTATTCTTTTGATGGAAGTTTAAACCTTCGGGAATGACATTGCTGGCCAAGAAGTTGGCAAAGTCTGCAAACCAAGGTATTAGGTTATGGAAAGCAGCCAAGATTCGCCCATCAAGGAAAGTTTCATCTATATCCTCATCTCCACCCAACCTACCATCTACCTCTAATCGAGAAAGATAATCGGGCACCTTATTTTCACATTCTCTCCTATCTTTAACTTCAAATTCAAATTCTTGGAGCAAAAGCACCCACCTAATGAATCTCAATTTTGCATCATTCTTTGTATAAGATAATCAGAGTGCTACATGATCAGTGTGTACCACCACCTTCGTTCCTAACAAGTACACTTAAAATTTCTCAAATACAAACATTACCGCATGCAACTCTTGTTCTGTCACTGTGTAATTGGATTGAGCATTATTCAAGGCCTTGCTAGCGTAGTATATACGATGAAAGATCTTTTCACTCCTTTGCCAAAGTACCGCTCCTAATACAACACCACTTGCATCATATATCAATTTAAATGGCTTTGACCAATCTGGTGCGGTGATATTTGGAGCCGATATAAGCTTCTTTTTCAGCTCAGGGAAATCCCTCATACACGCATCGTAAAATGAAGCTTGGCATCCTTTTCCAACAACTGAAACAGGGAGCGAGCCACCGTGCAAAAGTCCTTGATAAACCAGCAATAAAAGTCTACATGAACCAAGAAACTTTGAATGCCTTTCACAGTCTTTGGAGGAGGTAGATGAGATATGGCTTCAATCTTTGCTTGGTCTACTTCTTTACCCTTCTCAGAAATTTTATGCCCGAGCACAATGCTTTCCTTTACCATGAAATGGCACTTCTCCTAATTAACAACCAAGTTCATTTCTTCATACCTTTTCAACACCTCATTCAAATGAGCCAAGCAATCATCAAATGAATTTCCCACAATGGAGAAATCATCCATGAAGACTTTCATGGTATTCTCACCATATCTGAGAAAATTGACATCATGCATCTTTGGAATGTAGCTGGAGAATTACAAAGTCCGAAGGGCATCCTTTTAAATGTAAATTTCACATAGGGACATGTAAAGGTGGTTTCCTCTTAATCTTTCAGGGCAATCAATATCTGATTATATCCCAAATATCCATCCAAAAATAGTAATATTCTTTCCTAGCCAATCGATCTTGTAATACCCCAAAAGTTTTAAAGATCAGACCCGAGGGTTAAAGTAGAGAAATAGAAAAGGAATTTGCTCAAAGTCACAGAACGACTAGTCAGGTGACTGTTGGGGTCACCCAATGAGTCGTGGAGTGACTTGTAAAGGGGAGGTAGGCTAGTAAGGAGTCGTGGTCAGGGGGTGACTACGGACATAGCCACGAGTCATGGTGTCACTCCACGACTCACGAAGTGAGTCATAGTCAGGATGGTTGAGTTGGAGGTTGGTTTCCACTGTAGGTCTCGAGTGAGGGCCACAAGTCGTGACTCTCCTAACGACTCGTGATGTCCCTCGTGAGGACTGACAGAGTCATTCTTCTGCAAAATTGGTAAGGGTGTTTTTATAATTCTTAAGCTCCTAAGCCCTAAAATACATCTTAAGCTCTATTAGGAAAGTTTTAAGAAGGATTATCCTATTCTAAATCATTCTCTTCCATGCATGCAAGTTTAGAGGATTCAATTGAAGATCAAGTCTAAGAATTCTCAAAGTTCTTCCCCAAATCTCTTGGGCTTTCAATGAAGGGTCTGGAATTAGCTTACCCAAGTATGTAGGGTAATGAATGAGAGTTTCCCTTCACTTTCATGCTCAAGTCCCTTCTCAAGTTCATGAATCCAAGTGTATGATTCTTTGAGATTTTAACCCAAGTTTATGAAATTCTTTATGTTTAATTCATGGGTCAATTCCCATCATGTTTTAAATTATGTTTTAAGATTCATGGGCAGGTTTTATGCTTATTTTGATTACGATTATGATTTCAAGTTTTAAGGAAATGATGCCCAATTATGCAAGTTTCTTGAAAATTCGAGTTTATGATCTATGCTTCCAAGTATGGTAAAATGTTTAGCATAGAAGAATGTTTATGATTTACTCATGAATTTAATTATGATTTTTCATATGATGTCTACCACATGCAAGAATGACATTAAGGTTTGGGCAAGCCCACTCAAGTTAAGCATGATTTCATGAGTTAGCCAAGGCTAATTAGTTCAGTTATCTTATGTTTTGGAGACGACTTGTCATGACCCAAACATACACCCGGATCGTAGACATGGGACAAGAAGTCCCGATAGACCCCAAGTCAACCCATGTAATAAGGGAACATCTAATTCAATCACATAAGCGGAAGACTTAACATAAGAAAACGTAAAGATGTCATAAATACGGAGAAAGGAAAATACATAATCCATACATGACGGCTGAATACCGCTTGTATTCTGAAAAGCCTCTAATCATGAAAGACGGGTTGATGGGACAACTCCCCAACTAACCCAACAATTTTGAAACTGAAACAAAAGCATAGAGTCTGAACATATGTCCCTCGAAACATGAGGACTCACCAAATAAGCTGATAGCAAATTCTGAGGAACTACTGAGGAGGGTGAGCCTGAGAGCCGGGTCTTGTATCATGAAACAATACAGCATAGAAAGAATGCGGTAAGTACATGGAATGTACTGAGTATGCAAGGTAAGTAAAACGGACATTTAAAACATATAAAACTCATTAATGATCATAAGAGTAGGACATCATGCTCATATCATAAACATCGTAGCATAACATAAGGCCCAAGGTTTTCAAAACATTAGTAATGTAAATATGATCATAATCATAAGGAGAGAGCTTTACTTAACACGACTTGAGCCAAAATACATAATCATAACATGCATAAATCATGAGGAACAGTGGGAGATTCTCTTAACCGAAATACCCCATATGAGCACACATGAAGCCCGACTTGTAACTCTAGTCGGGAGGGTGTCAGGACCTTGCAAAGGGTAGGACCATGAAAGTGTGATATCACCATGAAAAAGGGCCATTTGGGTCGGGGACAGTCATGAAAGGGGTCCCAACATACCTATGGTGGCACGTAGTTCATGAGATCAAGGGATTAACCTGAGCCCTGAACCTACTCAGTGTTCGATACTACTCCCAAAACATATATAGTGCTCATAGTATAACATGCATGAATTCATGGGCTAGTTAAATCATGATAATCATAAACATACTTGTACATACGTGAACTAGCCATGAAACGAGGCCCGTGAATCAGCCAAAACATAATTCATGATTCATAAGGTTCATACATACTTGTAAATCATGCATATAGCTTGGAATTCATAAAACCATGATGGGAAATATCATAAATCAATACTTCAAATGGTAAATCATGTTGGGTTCGTATATATCATCATTTGAAGAGAAGATCATAAATCGATTCATCGTGGGTCATGCGTAATTAGACTTAATTTCATAAAAATCAAAATTTATAAAATTATGAATGGTTTAAATAATGAAAACTGATCAAAACCCATAGATTATGATGAGATTCTAAAATAAAAAAACCCATTATAAAATCATTAGACTTTTATAAATATCATCTTCAAGACCCCATGAGTTTTCAATAAAATTTTTGTAAAAATCACAGAGGATGGGAATGGGTGTGGAAGAAATCACCCATTGATAGCCTTACATACCTGGAACAACGGATTCTTAACTTCCTTTGAAAGCCCAAGAAGGAAATTGAAAGAATTGAAGAGAAGAGCATTGAATCACCTTTGATTACCTCTCAATATTCTTGCATGCACAAATGGGGACTTAGAATAAATTATCCCCCTAAAACCCACCTTCCATAAGTTAAAACAACGTAGTTTAGGGTCTCATAGCGTGGAAAAGTCGAAAATGCCCTTAATGAATCTTCCTCGAAAACTGGCCGGGCTGAACTAACAGATGAAACCAATGGGTCGTTAGAGATAACGACGACCTGTTCTGTCACTCGTGGTTTGCACTGTTGTAGCTCACTTCCGAAACTGACCAACAGACGGATAGGAAGACTCGTCCTCTGAAACAACGATCTGTTACATCGTTCATTGCTTGCTCACCACCAAATTTGAACCTTCTTACCACGTGCCTCACCACAACTCGTGGTTTTTTCCAACGAGTCGTGGTCTTGATCCGTCATCTACACTGGAATTTATTGCACCAAAACTACGACCGGTAACAAAGACTCCTTACAACTCACAATGAGTCATTGGAAGGCCTGTTGTATGCCACCTGCTAAAACCAACCTCTTCCAACGCCTGCTGACAACGGCTCGTTGTTCCCAACAATGAGTCATTGTTTCATCAGTTGTCTCAACTGCCACCTAGCCTTCCCTAACCAAAGACTGCATATAACGACCTGTGGTTTGATACAACAAGTCGTTCCATGGTCCGTTCTATGAAATTTTCCCCATTTCAGCAGTTTTCAACTTTTAACTCTTGGATCTATTCTCAAGCACTTTTGGGGTATTACAATATCTCTCCCTTGAGAACATTCGTCCTCGAATATAGGAAACAAGCAGAAACAAACATATGCAATTATCATATTCAAATACTGATCATTTAAACTAAAACTTTACGGAATGACTACCTCCGATTCATAACACATGGATGGACTGATCTCATGCTTCACATACACATTCATACATATAAATGAAACTTGAACACATGAATTGAACATGAAAACTAAATAGAGTCTTAAAGCACAACTGATACCTCGAGTAGAAACTGAGCTGATAGAGAATAAATGCGGGTATCTAGCCACCATATCGCTTCAGCTTCCCATATAACTCCTTTAGCATGTTGATTTCTCTATAGTACTTTAACTGAAACTACTTCTTTGTTCCTTAGTCTTCGAACTTGACGGTCTAATATTTCCATAGTATCTTCTTCATAGCTGAGGCTATCTTTTACACCAACGCTGTCCACCGGGACTACTAGAGATGGATCTCCCAAGAACTTCTTCAAAAGCGACACATGAAACACGGGATGCACAGAAGATAACTCTGAGGGCGGGTCCAAATCATACGCTACCTTACCAACTCTTCTCATAACCTAGTAGGGACCAACATAGCGGGAGCTGAGTTTTCCTTTCTTCCAAAACCGCATGACTCCATTCATGGCAGATATCTTTAGAAATACCCAATCGTCTACCTCAAACTCCAAATCTCTTCTTCTCACATCCGCATATCACTTTTGACGACTCTGAGCGGTTTTCAATCGGTACCTTATCAACTGAACCTTTACATAGCCTCATGAACTGAATCAGGCCCTATCATAGATGCCTCACCAACCTCAAACTATCAATGGACGATCTACACCTTTGTCCATAAAGAGCCTCAAACGGCGCCATCTTGATGCTAGAGTGATAGTTGTTATTATAAGCAAACTCGATCAAGGGCAAATGATCATCCCAGCTACCTTTGAAATCCATCACACATGCTCTCAACATGTCCTCGAGATTCTGGATTGTTCGTTCGGCTTGGCCATCCATTTGCGGATGAAAGGCTGTGTTGAGCTTAACTTGAGTCCCAAGCCCATTCTGAAAAGACCACCAGAACTGGGAGGTAAACTGAGTACCTCTGTCTGAAATAATAGACAAGGGCACTCCATGAAGTCGAACAAACTCTCAAATATAAAATTTGGCATAATCATCCACTGAATCTTTGATTTTCACTGGCAGGAAATGTGCCGCCTTGGTCAACTTGTTGACCACCACCCAAATGGAGTCATGTTGCCGGCGAGTATGGGGAAACCCAGTTATGAAGTCCATATTGATTTTTTCCCACTTCCAAGTAGGAATGCTAATATACTGAAGTACACCTCCCGGCCTTTGGTGCTCGATCTTCACTTGCTAATAGTTCGGGCACTTGGCTATGAATTCTGCAATATCCCTCTTCATGCCATTCCACTAATATATTTCCCGCAAATCATGATACATTTTTGTGGCACCCGGATGGATAAAGTACCTAGATCCATGTGCCTTATGCAATATCCGGTCCCTCAAATCATCAATGTTTGGAACAGACAGATGACCCTGGTACCGCAACACCATCTTCCCTTTGGGAGAAAACCTCCACCTTCTGACTCTGGATGGATTCTTTTAGCTTTACCAACATCGAATCCTCATCTTGTCTAGTCTTCACATCAGTCACGAAGGACGATTCAGATCCGTTTTGCATAACAACACCTCCATCGGTCGAGTCGACCAATCTAACTCCCAACCTTGCAAGACGATGGACATCTTTTACCAACTTTTTCTTTCCCTCATCTACGTGGGACACACTCTCCATAAAGAGCCTAATAAGTGCGTCCTCTACCACATTAACCTTACCCGGGTGGTAAAGAACACTCATATCGTAGTCCTTGAGGAACTCCAACCACCTCTTTTATCGAAGATTGAGATCTTTCTATGTAAACACATATTGCAAGCTTTTTTGGTCCGTAAATACATCCACGTGGACACCATACAAGTAGTGCTGCCATATCTTCAATGTAAACACCACACCGGCCAACTCAAGATCATGGGTCAAGTAATTCTTCTCATGGATTTTCAACTGTCTTAAGGCATACTCTATAACTTTCCCATGTTGCATGACCACACACCCAAGTCCGTTTCTCAATGCATCACAATATACTACAAAATCATCGGTACCCTTGGGTAGGGTCAACACTGGTGCTGAAGTGAGTCGAGTATTCAACTCTTGAAAGCTTTTCTCACAAGCCTCCGACCATTGGAACTTTACCTTTTTCTAAGTCAACCTGGCCAATGGTGCAGCAATTGATGAAAATCCCTCAACAAACCTCCGATACTGACCTTCTAGGCCCAAGAAACTGAACTTCTAAAGGATTCACCGGTCTGGGCCAAATCTTTACCGCTTCAATTTTATGAGAATTCACCCTTATGCCCTCACTCAATACCACATGGCCTAATAATGCCACAGAGTCCAACCGAAATTCGCACTTGCTAAACTTTGCATACAACTGACGATCCTTGAGGGTCTGAATCACTATTCTCAAGTAAGCGGCACGCTTCTTCTCGCTCCAAGAATACATAAGGATATCATCGATGAACACGATCACGAACATGTCTAGATATTGATTGAACACCCTGTTCATCAGGTCCATAAAAGCTTCAGGGGCGTTTGTTAGTCCAAAAGACATAACTACAAACTCATAATGGCCATACCGTGTCCTGAGGGCTGTCTTTGGGATATCACACTCCTAAACTCTGATATCTATCTTTGAGAAACATCTAGCACCCTGGATCTGGCCAAACAAATCATCAATCCTTGGTAAGGGGTACCTATTCTTGATAGTGACCTTGTTCAATTGCCGATAATCAATACCCATGCGAAGGGAACCATCCTTCTTTCGGACAAATAACACTGGTGCACCCTATGGAGACTTGCTCGGCCTGATAAAGCCTTATCCAATAAGTCCTTCAACTGATCCTTCAACTCCTTTAGCTTGGCTAGAGCCATCCTATACAGAGGAATAGAGATAGGCTGCGTATCGGGTAGAAGGTCAATGCCGGAATCAATTTCACTCTCAGGAGGAACACCTGGCAAATCATCGGGAAAAACCTCTAGATACTCACACACTACCGGAACTGACTGGATAGTCGGGGTCTCAGACTCAACATCCTTAACACTAACTAGGTGATACATTCAACCCTTAGAAATCATTTTCCTTGCCTTAAGACATGAAATAAACCGACCGGCTGGTACAACTGAATAACCCTTCCACTCTAAAATTGACTCACCCGAAAATCAGAATTCCACCGCACGGATCCTATAATTTATCGAAGCATAACATGCGTACAACCAATCCATACCCAAAATGATGTCAAAGTCAGTCATAGCTAACTCTACTAAGTTTGCGGAGATGACCTTATGCAATACTGTAATGGGGCAACCTCTATACACCCGCCTAGCTATCATTGAATCACCGACTGGAGTAGAGACTGAGAATGGTTTTGACAGGATTTCAGGGCTAACTCCAAAACTACTAGCAATATAGGGAGTCACAAAAGACAAAGTATCTGCTGGATCTATCAAGGCATAAGCATCAATATGGAAGACTTGTAACATACCAGTGACCACATCTGGCGAAACCTCCTACTCCTAGCGTGGCACTAAAGCATAAAACCTGTTTTGGCGTTGACCGCCTGCTGAAATAGTAGAGGCACCCTGCTGAGGTGGACGTGTTGCTGGAGTGGAAGAACTGGCTGCTATTACACAGCCTCCATCGACCCCTGATCTGGATGAGGGTCAATCCTTAAGTCTGTGTTCGAGTTTGCCACACCCGAAACAAGCATCTGAGCCAACTAAGCATCACCCAGGATGGTTCTTGCTGCACTTTTTGCACAAGCTCAAAAAGTTTGATCCACTTGTATGCTGCCCTGATCCCTCGAGCCTAAAGCCCTACTCCTCTGATCTCCCCTAAACCTAGATGGCATGCTGGCCGATGATGGAGCTGGGGCGATAGGCCTATGCTGAGACTACTGACGCTGTCCACCTCCTGACCTGACCTGAGAAGTTCCATAACTGTCGGTCCTGGCCCTCTTGGAATCCCTCTGCCTCTGGTAGACCGACTCCATCTACTGAGCATGCAACACAATATGGGGAAAGTCGATATCTTGATGTAGCATGGCGATCCTGCAATCCTTGTCAAAATAATCCGCCACCCTATGCACAAAATGACTCACTCGATCCCTCTAGTCTGCCACCAACCCTGGAGCATACTTAGATAATCGAGTGAACTCTAATGCATACTCTTGAACGGACATGTTAGCCTGCTTCAAACTAACAAAATCAGTCACCTTTAGCTACCTCATCTCCCGAGGGAAAAACCATTCCAAAAATGTCACGTGGAACTCTTCCCAACCTATCGGGCCTGCACCCACTGCCCTAGCATCTCTCCACTGCTTATACCAAATATGAGCCACCCCTTTTAGCTGATAGGAGGTCAAGTAAACACACTCTCCATTGTTCAGCCCAATATCCTTGGTGATCTTCCGAATATCCACAATGAAACCGTGGGGATCCTCGTCCATCTTCGACCCCGTGAACTCAGGAGGGCTCATCCTCAAGAAATCCCTCACCTTAGCTGTTGCTGCATTCCCATTCTGAGGGTAATGCACCACTGTCGGATTTTAACCTGGGTCGTCATGGCCTGTGCCAACATCTGAATCGCTGCCCTAAACTCAGAGTGGGAAGCTGGCTCTGGTGCGTGCTCCTCGTGAACTGATGGGGCTGGCTGATGCTCCTCACCATTGGCACCCTCATGATCATTACCGTTACCATTTCTTCTGGTGTTCACTCGGCATAGAGGCATGATGCTGCAAACGTGAATAACACGAATTAAAAGGGTAGAGGACTTTTCATCGCACGACATAGATCATGAAAGAAGGGAGCATTTCCTAAACATCTCGTAACCTCTCTATCATAGGTGTAGCGCGCTTCACACCCATGAAAAAGACTCTACTAAACGCGACTTTCAGACACCCTAGGACACTTCAAAACCTATGGCTCTGATACCAAGTTTGTCATGACCAAAACGTACACTCGGATCGTAGTCATGGGATAAGAAGTCCCGAGAGACGCCAAGTCAACCCATGGCATGAGAATACATCTAATTCAATCACATAAGCGGAAGACTAAACATAAGAAAATGTAAACACGACATAAATATGGAGAAAGGAAAATACATAATCCATACATGACTACTAAATACCACTTGTAGTCTGAAAAGCCTCTAATCATGAAAGACGGGTTGATGGGACAACTCCCCAACTAACCCAACAATTTTGAAACTGAAACAAAAGCATAGAGTCTGGACTTATGGCCCTCGGAACATGAGGACTCACCAAATAAGCTGATAGAAAATTCTGAGAAGCTATTGAGGAGGGTGAGCCTGAGAGCCACGTCCTGTATCATGAAATGATACAGCATAGAAAACTGCGGTCAGTACGTGCAATGTACTAAGTATGTAAGGTAAGTAAAACGGACATTTAAAACATATAAAACTGATAAATGATCATAAGAGTAGGAAATCATGCTTATATCATAAACATCGTAACATAACATAAGGCCCAAGGTTTTCAAAACATTCATAATATAAATATGATCATAATCATAAGGAGAGCTTTACTTAACATTAATTGAGCCAAAATACATAATCATAACATGCATAAATCATGAGGAACTGTGGGAGATTCTCTTAACAGAAATACCCCATATGAGCACACATGAAGTCCGACTTGTAACCCTAGTCGGGAGGGTGTCCGTATCTTGCCAAGGGTAGGACCATGAAAGTGTGATATCATCATGAAAAAGGGCCATTTGGGCTGGGGAAAGTCATGAAAGGGGTCCCAACATACTTATGGTGGCACGTAGTTCATGAGATCAAGGGATTAACCTGAGCCCTGAACCTACTCGGTGTTCGATACTACTCCCAAAACATATATAGTACTCATAGTATAACATGCATGAATTCATGGGCTAGTTAAATCATGATAATCATAAACANATAAACATACTTGTACATACGTGAACTAGCCATGAAACGAGGCCCGTGAATCAGCCAAAACATAATTCATGATTCATAAGGTTCATACATACTTGTAAATTATGCATATAGCTTGGAATTCATAAAACCATGATGGGTAATATCATAAATCAATACTTCAAATGGTAAATCATGTTGGGTTCACATATATCATCGTTTGAAGAGAAGATCATAAATCGATTCATCGTGGGTCATGCATAATTAGACTTAATTTTAGAGAAATCAAAATCGATAAAATTATGAATGGTTTAAATAATTAAAACCGATCAAAACCCATAGATTATGATGAGATTCTAAAATCACAAAACCCATTATCAAATCATTAGACTTTTATAAATATCATCTTCAAAACCCCATGAGTTTTTAATAAAATTTTGAAAAAATCATAGTGGATGGGCATAGGTGTGGAAGAAATCACCCATTGATAGCATTACAAACCTAGAACAACTGATTCTTAACTTCCCTTGAAAGCCCAAGAAGGAAATTGAAAGAATTGAAGAGAAGAGCCTTGAATCACCTTTGATTACCTTTCAATATTCTTGCATGCATGAATGGGGACTTAGAATTAATTATATCCCCTATAACCCACCTTCCATAAGTTTAAATGACGTAGTTTAGGGTCTCATAGCATGCAAAAGTTTAAAATTCCCTTAGTGAATGTACCCTGAAAACTGGCCGGGTTAAACTAACGGATAGAACCAACGGGTCGTTAGAGCTAACGATGACCTGTTCTATCCATCGTGGTTTGCACTGCTGTAGCTCACTTCCAGAACTGACCAACGGATGGATAGGATGACTCATCCTCTGAAACAACAATCCGTTACATTGTCCGTTGCTTGCTCACCACAAAATCTGAACCTGCTTACCACGGGCCTCACCACGACTCGTGGTTTCTTCCAATGAGTCGTGGTCTCGATCCGTCTTCTACACTAGAATTTCTTGCTCCAAAACAATGACTGTAACAATGACTCATTATAACCCACAATGATTCATTGGAAGGCCTGTTATATGCCACCTTCTGAACCCAACCTCTTCCAACACTTACTGACAACAACTTGGTGTTTCCAACAAGGAGTCGTTGTGTCATCCGTTGACTCAATTGCCATCCAGCCTTCTGTTACACCCCGGAAAATTTTTGGAAATTATTTGATGTCCATATTCTATGTTAAGGGAAGTACGGGTTGTATATTCATCGTAGATGACAAGGGAAATGTGTACGAATGAAAAAAACAAAGAGTATGTAAAGTTTATAAATTTGGGTCAACTTTAAATAACCATATCTCCCAATATATAATGTATTAGAAGCTCCAAAACCTATCAAATTAAAGGTCTTTGAGTATTGTTTTCATAACATCAAACGTCTCATTAATTGGAGTTTGAAATAAAAATTTATAGGTGTTTTATGATAACACTATCAGGCAGTGACATGGCCACCGCCCTAAAAACAGCCACCGCCCAAATACCTTTATATTTTATGTTTTTGGTTATGAAATCATTTTAAAATTTTTCAGGTTTGATGTGCTTGCTTACCCTCTGAAATCCTCTCTCTTTTCCAGTATCAAATCCTTAGAAGCCAAGAGGAAATCCCTCAAGAAAACACCATCAAAACACAAGCAAAAGTTGATGGAAGTGAAGGCAACATTGTGGTGAAGTTGTTGCTGCCTTGTAGCTTC
>JACEIK010008714.1:0-59970 GCA_018107945.1 Datura stramonium | reverse complement strand
AAGAAAATATTACTAGTACTATTTATTCTCCTAAAGAAAACCAACGACAATCATTTTTTTAAAATAATATTAATTTTGTTTTAAAATAACAATACTCACTAACTACCTCAGTTCAATAAACATTTAGATAAATTCATTAGCAGATTCAGAATTTAAAATTATTAGAAATAATTCCTCGATGATTCTCATTAAGATCAACGTATATATACAAAACCGAAGCATGATATGTGCCTAATTCTAAGGGATACAGTTAGCATGATATGTGCCTAATTCTAAGGGTATTACTAGTACTATTTATTCTCCCAAAGAAAACCAATGACAATCGAGTTTTTTTAAAATAATATTAATTTTGTTTAAAAACAATACTCACCGACTACCTCGGTTCAATAAACATTTAGATAAATTCATTAGCGATCCAGAATTTAAAATTATTAGAAATACCCCTTATGATTCTCATTAAGATCAACGTATATATACAAAACCGAAGCATGATATGTGCCTAATTCAAAGGGATACAGTTAGCATGATATGTGCCTAATTCTAAGGGATACAGTTAGCATGATTAAGGGATACAGTTAGCATGATATATGCCTAAATATATTTACATATATTTAACACACCCCCGGGGCAAATGGGGCCGGGAGGTTGCCTGACACCGAGACTGGCTTCACAAAATCTTCAAATAGAACTCGCGGTAGACCCTTGGTAAAGATGTCTGCGATCTGATATCGGGAAAGTACATGAAGAACACGAACCTGACCACGAGCAACTTCTTTTTTCCCCGTACAAAATGAATGTCCATCTCAATATGTTTGGTAATGCTGATGTTGCATCGATAAGTAAATAGCAATCGCATTGTCACAATAAACAAGTGTAACCTGTTTAATTGGACAATGTAACTCCAAAAGCAAATTCTGCAACCAACATGATTCGGATACTACATTTGCCACACCCCTATACTCGGCTTTAGCACTCGGACCGAGAAAGAAAGTAAAGTTGTCTCTTAGAAGACCAAGAAATCAAATTATCACCCAAAATACAATAATAACCAGAGTAGATCGTCTCGCATTCGGGCAACCACCCAATCAGCATCAGTATAAGAAACAAGGGATGAAACAGAAGATGAAAAAGAAGAGATGGAGACCATGATCAATTGTACCTGAATATACCGAATAATGCGTTTGAGAGCTTGCATATATCAACTCTCGATCATGCATATGTGTAACACACACTTGTTAACAAACATAACAAATATCCGTCGTGAATGTAAGATATTGAAGAGCCCCGTAAAGACACCTATATAAAGACGCATCCTCATAGGAGTACTAGAAGTTGCACTAACCTCTCCTTGTGTCAACAGAGTAGAAGATGCACTTGCAAGAAGACATTCCGCCGCTTCACCATTTGCTCGGGCATACTGCGCTTGTGAAAGAAACATACCACCCTTATGTCGAGAAACTGCAATGCCAAGAAAATAATTTAAAGGACCAAGATCCTTCATAGCAAACTTCCCGAGCCGAGAAGCTTCATAATAGACAAACTCGGAGAGCATTAGAAGATGCATGAGAATAATATCATCAACATAAAGAAAAATATAGCGCTATATCACAACCCTTGCGATAAATAAATAACGAATTATCACACTTGCTATTAGAGAAACCAAGGAGAATGACATAATCGCCAGAAATCGCTATACCAAGCTTCTGGTGCCTGTTTGAGTCCATACAATGAGTTACGTAACAAGCATACATAATCCGGATGAGTACGATCCCGACAATACCCCAATGGTTGGGATGCATATACACACTCGCTTGTAGCTCACCATGAAGAAAGGCATTTTTAACATCCAACTGATGAATAGGCCATGCCTTTGACAGAAAGAGAAAGAACAAGCAGTGAATGGCAGCCGGTTTCACCACCGGACTAAATGTTTTTGCCACAATCAATGCCCACTCGCTGAGTTTTCCCATCACCTACAAGACGTGGCTTTATGCCTCTCAAAAGCACCATCAGATTTTTCTTTATGAGCAAAACCACATAGAACGAATAACTTCACATTAGGTGGACGGGCACCAACTGCCACGCATTATTTTTTGTAAGAGCATCATATCATCGCCCATGGCCAACTTCCGCTGGTCACTTAAGGGTTTCTACCGTTACAAAGGTAGTGGGGACCGTGTAACCGTAGTAGCATATGCATGGTCATATTTTCTATTGGGTTAAAAAGCACCATTTGGCTTCTTGTGACCATGGTGGGCCGATTGGTGGGCAAGGATTTTGATGTTTGGGCAGGAGATGTGGGGAGAGTAGGAGAAGTTGGGCTGTGGGCGGTACTGGGCTCATAGGAGTAGGCCGGTCGGCAGAAGGTGGAGGTGGGTCGGTGTTTGCCATTTGTAGCCGAGTAGAAGGAGAGAAGAATTCTGATTGCAAGTGATGCAATGTATATGGTGAAATATCATCACATAAAAATCATAAGTAAAGCAGAAGGAGAGTGTATAATTGTGCAAAAGGAAACACATGCTCATCAAACACAACATGCCGACAAATTATAATCTTATTTGAGAACAAGTCATAGCATTTATAACACGTGGTGATTCTGAGGATATCCCAAAAGACACATGGAGTTGAACGAGGATGCAACTTATTGATGGTTGTAGATGGAAAAAGAGGATAACACAAGCACCCAAAAACTCGAATGTGAGAGAAAGATGGAACCCGATGATAAAGAATTTGAAGTGGAGACATATTTCCTAAAAAGCTTGCTTGGAAGCACATTAAGAAGATATGTAGCCATTTGTAACGCATGATGACAAAAAGGGGGAAGAGAGGCATGAGCTAAAAAGAAGCCGAGTAATATTATTTATAGACCGAATTTTTCGTTCGGCTTTTACCATTTTGAGACGAGGTATGAGGAGGACAAGAAGACGGAAAGACATGCCATTTGTTTTACAAAAACTCCCAAAAAGGGCCATTGTCAAACTTCCCATTATCACATTGCACATTCTTAATACATGCTCAAATTGGGTGAGAATATGAGCTTTAAAAGCTAAGAATTTTTCAAACACATCCGATTTCTTAGCTATGGGAAAAGTCCACGAAAAATTAGAATAATCATCTAAGAAAACAACATAATATTTATGCCCCATAGAACTCAAAATAGGAGATGTCCAAAGATCACTATGAATAATATCAAATGGCATAATAGTAATTGATTTTGAAGAAACAAATGGCAACTTAATATAAGTTTTCCAAAGACACAAGATTGACAAATGCTAAACTTGAATGCCGATTACAATCAATGCTTTTATTTAGCCTAAGAACATCTAAAACGGAAGCATCCGGATGACCCAAACGATCATGCAAAAGAGTAGGTGAAATGGCTGCAAAGGTTGTGTGGAGGGCTTAATTGTTGATGGAAGAGGTAAGAGGATCAAAGGTCGCCCGACTATCACATCTCGCATTGGCTTCCCTGCCCGAAAATCTCACGCTGTGAAACCAAAAGGATCAAACTCAACTCGTCACATACTCACATCGCAGTAAACTTACGAACGTAAAACAGAGGTTTTTTATGATTTTGGGAGCATGAAGAACATTGTTTAGGGACAAAGGATTATGATTAGTCAAAGACGTGTGACCATAACTACGAATTGGAATAATATGACCATTGCCCACAAGTATTTACCACTATTATGATTATTCAAATTAAAATAAGACGAGAGAGTACCATTGGAGAAAGTCATGAGAAGTAGCTCCGTATGTCCATGTACCATGTCTGATCGGGGATTTAACGACATAGTATGCATGTGTGCTATATCCGTTGGTGCATGTATAGCGGACTACCCACCGGTTGGAACCCATAAAGGCTCGCAGTCGTGGCTCAAGAAGACCAGCCGCCGCCCCTTGTTACTCATTGAGCCGAGCCTTACCCTTGTGTTGGATATGGGCAAGGTGGAGGGCCCATTGTGGCATCCAACCCCAAGGAGGAAAATTAGGCCACGGTTGTGACCCCACCGTCGCTTGTCCTGAAGGTCGGCCGCCCGTAGCCGGATTGTTGCCGCCTCGGTCCACCTCGAGCACCACCACCGTGAGATCGACTCCCCGGCGTCCCCACCGCAGACCTTGCCGCCACCTAACCCTTACGCCTGTAATTTTGCAGGTGGCTGCCATGTTAAGCTTCCCACGATGCAGATTAGAATGGTTCGCTGAATGAGAGATGGATAACCCGAATCCCTCATACTCCAATCTCAAGGCAAACCACCATAGCGCCCGAGCATGTGGCAGTCTTTTCGCCAAGCCGGCCTCTTCTAAAGTCAACATCGACTGAGCTTGATAGAATGGAGGTAAAGGGTCACTTTGTCAAATCAAGGTACCAACACCCCGATATGCTCGTGAGACCCTCGAAACGGGTTGAATAACAAGTTTCACTATTCGATACCGGCGCTCTGACATTTTTTAATTGATCAGCAAGAGACTTGAGACGCCGACAATATGCCGGAAAACATTGAAAATTCTCCCTCTTTGTATTGGAAAATTCGGCTTCCAGAGTTACCACACGGAAATTTTTGTTATCTTGAAAATATCACTGAAAGTTTCCATCTCCAAGCTTCCATGGCCGTAGCATCAAGTTCCGAGCACAGTGGGCTAGCAGATCATTAGAGATTGTAGCATAAATTCATGAAAGAACCGTAGCATCAAGAGTCGACCATAATTCCTTTTCATCCTCGGTCGAAGGAACCTTTTCTTTGCCCTTGGTAGGAGGAATAATATGATGAAGGACCTTATGAGAATGTGCGGTTATTTTGAAGAGTTCCGCCCATGTGGAGTATTGAACATTCTCTATTTCTAGAGTGATGGAGACAGGTTTCAATGTTCGAACACCAAGTGCAGGATGAAAAGTTCTCTTGTTATCCGACATGGTTGACAGAAGAAGAATTGTGGAAAAGAAGAGTAATGGAGAAGAAGAAGAAGAAGGCTCGGGAGCTTTGCGGAAGGAAGAAAAAATCGCTTTTCCCTAGAAATCATACCATATTAGAAATAATTCCTCAATGATTCTCATTAAGATCAACGCATATATACAAAACCGAAGCATGATATGTGCCTAATTCTAAGGGATGTAGGCAGCTAGCATGATATGCTTCTAATTCTAAGGGATATAGTTAGCTTGATATGTGCCTAATTCTAAGGGATACGCTTAGCATGATATATGCCTAAATATATTTACATATTTTTAACAAAAATAATGAATTTATACGATAATTTAAATTTTATATTATAATAAATAAATCTACAGATACTTAGTAAAACAATTGGAATTATGTGAATTTGTAATCAAGTCTCTAAGTGAATTCACCTCTAGATAAAGTCACATCCTTTTTAGTTACCCAATTTCAAAATGAAAAGCAAAAAATTTAACCTTGTTATTTAATTATTGATAAAATTTGATTTTAGTACTTGTATATTTAATTAAACTCATGTTCTTTAATTGGTCAAAATATATATTTTTTGGTCTTCTTATAGAAAACACATTGCATCAAGATACTTTTTAGAACTATATTACCCATTACTTCAAATCATGAAAAATTGAGAGACCCTATCAATTTATTCCACGAATTCTTTTAAAAAAACACTGGTATATTTTCGTCGGTTATTTTTCACGCGAAAATTATGAAAAATATATATAATTTTTTTAAATCGATGGATGTTCATCGGTTAATTTCGCATGAAAATTGTTATTTGTAATATTTGTTTTAAAAGAAAACTTAAAGGAGCTACTTAACAACATATATAATTATTGTTTTATAATTTAAAAAAGAAAAAGAAAAACAACATATGTAATTGAGTTAATACCCCAAAATACTCTTACAACGCTATTTGAATTGATGAAACAACATAAAAATATCTAAGCAACTGCGGAACAAAGTTCATGCCACTTATTGCAACAACCTCAACAATTGTTGTTTGATTTTGTCAAACATTAATTGAAGTTGCTGCAACTCATTGCATTTGTTAAAAAATCTATATTTTGTGTACTTTACTTTTTCAAAAATCAATATCTGTTTTCTAATGATTGAGTTTTAGCCAAAGTTGTTGCAACAACTTCCACAAATGTTGAAAAATAATCAAACAACTATTAAGAGATTTTTGCGACAAATCTATTAAATTGCCGCAACAACTTCCTTAGATGTTGCAAAAAAAATCGAACAACTAAGTTCATCCTGGTAAGTTATTTGAATTGTTGTAACAACCTTGAAATCTCTAAGCACCTATTACAATTTCTTTATTCCAATTTCTTTGATTTCATCAAATAATTGTTGAATTAAAGTTGCTCGCGATGTAACTCACTCCCTTGTTAAATAAATAATACTACTTTTGTGTACTTATTTTTCATTTATTTTAAATGACGATTAAATTAATATTTTATCTAATGTGTGTAGATAAAATGCCTTAAAAAGGAGCAAGAAATATCGGTAGAAGTGTTGTTGGATTTTAGAAAATCAAAAAGAGATAGGACGCAACACACACACAATAAACACACAAAAAAAAAGATGAATAATTTATTATTTTCTCTATAAACTTGTCATTATCCATTTAAGATTGATCTTGGTATTAATAATTGGAAATAGGACTTCCAATTTTGAAAGAAAATATATTACTAGTACTATTTATTCTCCTTAAAGAAAATCAGAATAATAGATTTTTTTTAAAAAATAATATTAGTTTAATCAAGGAAAATAATTTTTACTAATCGCCTCAATTCAATAAATGTTTATGTAAATTCATAAATATATTTAGAATTTAGAATTTGTGAAGTTCAAAAACTATATTAAATTAATATTGTAATAATTAAATTTATGATTAAATAATTATTGATATTTAGTAAAGCTACTAGAATTTTGTGAATAGTTGATCAAGTCTCTAAAGCTGGATAAAGCCCAATCTTTTTAATTACCCAATTTAAAGAAGAAAATGTTCAGCTTTTGATGTTTAGTTATTTATAAAATTAAATTTTAATTAATTATATGTTATCTTCGATTAGTCAAAATATATATTTTTATCCTTTATTGAAAATAAATAGTATCAAGAAAATTCAAAAAACTATAACAAAACTATCAAAAGAGCACAAAAAATAGACGAACTAAAATAAAGAGACTCCATTGATTTTGTAAAAGATAGAGAGAGACTAAAATTTGTTGATTTTTTAATCGGGTAAAAATCGGTGAATTTTCATCCGTTACTTTTCATAAAATGTACGAAAACTAAGAAAAAGAAATTATTTTTTTAAAAATATTAATTTAAAGTTAAGATTATAATTTTGAAACAACCATTAATTTCTAAACATTATATTTATTAAATAAAAAAAATCGTAATGGAGTTGCGTTATAACATAAGTAGTTAAGTAGTCACCCAAAAATACTCTTGCTATTTCACCTACCAATAATTAATTAGCTTCTATTAAAATTTAAACTGACATATTTATCCTCATCCATTAAAACTCTCCTATGCCAAATGATGTAACCCTATAAAATCCCTACTACACCAAGCTTCATATTTCATCTTGAGAGTACAAAAAAGAAATATCACCATTATTATTAATCATGACAAAGAAAAATTGCGTTGTTGCTCTTGTCGCTTGTGGTATTTCCTATTTGTCAATTCTTATGTTGCAAGTGAGGAATCGATATCCTCAACCGAAAGTGCTACACAAGCAACAATGAGAAGATTGTGTTTCATGAGCCATATCCCCTCGGGCCACGTTTTCATCCTCATCCATGGCCATTTGTTCATCCTCCAATGCTCGGGCCGGTGGTTTTCATCCTCAATCCATGGGTGGCCATTTGTTCATCCCTGATGCCGCTCGGCGCTTTCATCCTAAGTTTCCTTATTATCCATGGTCATTCATGCATCCACCGCTTCCACCTCCACCTAAAGGAGAAAATTAAAAATATTCACTAATGATCCACTAAGTGATGAATCGACATTACTCCAATTGATCACCACATATTTTTTATCTGGTGTTGTAATCAATATCTTAAAGATTCATAGTTTTAGAGTAGTTAATTGATAGTATTTTTGGAATTTTCAAGTAGTTTCTGTTCGTAAGATAATTGTTTAATTTCGCTATCATTAAATAAAAATTTATGATTTTTTTTATTTGATAATTGGTTTTTTGATTTTTTAATTTTATACTATTGCTTATTAACATATTTTTGCGTATGTAAATAAATATTCTATTTAGATACTCATAATATTACATTTGAATATTTAGAAAAATAGAATTTTTCTAATATGTAAAAAATAATTATTTAAGGTGTATGAATTAATAAGCTAAATTTTACTTTAATTATTACAATTTATGAGTCGTTATGTTCTTATTAGTTTGTTTAAAATAAAAAAGGCCTCCTTCTTTGACTACTACCGCCTTAGTGAAAAAAATGAAGATCTCGCATATAGTTAGGCAATCGGCTTAAGTAATATTTTTATATTTTAAATATTATTTAATTTTAAAATCAAATTATTATAACACTTGTCGTTAATTTATTACTAAATAGTTCTTAATTGATAGAGTTTTTTTCTAATATAATTTATCATTAAATAAAACCAGCAATGATTATTTACTATTTAATGATAGAAGCTATGTCACTAATTTTTATTCTTAATTTATGCTTTTATTATTTGGAAACACTTGCACTCAGACATCTAAATGCATTAAACAATACTCCAACAAAAAAACATTAATACAAAAGGAAATAACGATTAATTAGATATGAGATTCATCGTCAATTTATTGCTAAAAAACAATATTATTTAATACACTTTTGATTATTGACTAAACGATGTTTTACTTTCTATTATCAAATTAGTTTCTCGTTGAAAGTAAACAATGCAAAAACAATATAATAATAAGTGATCCTACATGCCATTTTCAATATCGGGCAACCATAAAAATAAAAAAATAGCTAAGTGCACTAAGGATCTTGCATTTACGTAGAATTAGAGAAAGGGTCACACCCCTAAAGCGGGCATGATGATGTAGTTTATTCTACGCCACCCGTAGGTTACAAAGTCACACAAATATAAATTTGATCTTAGCTCATTTTTTAATTATGACACTCATATATTAGTTTAAATTTAGTAGTTTCTCTACATGCTTGTCATTATCCATTCAAAATTGCTTTTGGTATTAATAATGAAAATAGGACATCCAATTTTGAAAAAGAAAAATATTACTAGTACTATTTATTCTCCTAAAGAAAACCAACGGACAATCATTTTTTAAAATAATATTAATTTTGTTTTAAAATAACAATATTCACTGACTACCTCGCCTAATAAACTTTTAGATAAATTCATTAGCAGATTCAGACTTTAAAATTAAGTTAGAAATAATTCCTCAATGATTCTCATTAAGATCAACGTATATATACAAAATCGAAGCATGATATGTGTCTAATTCTAAGGGAAGCGCTTAGCATGATATGTGCCTAATTCTAAGGGACAGTTAGCATGATATGTGCCTAATTCTAAGATAATATATAGCGCTAGCATGATATGTGGCTAATTCTAAGAGATACAGTTAGCATGATATATGCCTAAATATATTTACATATATTTAACACACCTGCTGCCAGTTTTTATGGTTGCTCTGACACCGAGACTGTCACGTAAATCTTCAAATAGAACTCGCGGTAGACCCTGGTAAAGATGTTCGCGATCTGGATATCGGGAAGGTACATGAAGAACACGAACCTGACCGCTATGAGCAAGTTTTTCCGTACAAAATGAATGTCCATCTCAATATGCTTCTGGTACGTTGATGTTGCAATCGGATAAGTAAAATAGCACCGACATTGTCACAATAAATAAGTGTAGCCTCAAGCGACCTGACAATAACTCCAAAAAGCAAATTTCGTAACCAACATGATTCGGATACTACATTTTCCACACCCCTATACTCGGCTTCAGCACTGGACCGAGAAAGAGTAGGTTGTCTCTTAGAAGACCGAGAAATCAAATTATCACCAAAAAATACACAATAAATCCAGGTAGATCGCTCCTCGTATCTCTCGGGCAACCACCCCAATCAGCATCAGTATAAGAAACAAGGGATGAAACAGAAGATGAGTTCAGATGGAGACCATGATCAATTGTACCTTGAATATGTCTGAATAATGCGTTTGAGAGCTTGCATATATCAACTCTTGGATCATGCATATGTAAACACACTTGTTGAAAAAGCATACCAACACACATTCGGTTGGGTGAATGTAAGATATTGAAGAGCCTCTCCCAAAGAGAGACTCCTATATAAAGACGGATCCTTATAGAGTACTAGAAGTTACACTAACCTTCTCCTTGTGTCAACAGGAGTAGAAGATGACTTGCAAGAAGACATTCTCCCGGCTCTCGCTTTCAATTATTTGCCCGGCATACTTGCATTGTGAAAGGAACATACCACCCTTATGTCGAGAAACCGCAATGCCAAGAAAATAATTTAAAGGACCAAGATCCTTCATAGCAAACTCTGAGCCGAGAAGCTTCAAAATAGACAGCCGGAGAGCATAGAAGATGCAAGGAGAATAATATCATCAACATAAAAGCAAAATATATGCCATATCAATGCACCCTTGCGATAAATAAATAACGAATTACCACACTTGCTATTAGAGAAACCAAGGGAAATGACATAATCAGCAAATCGCTTATACCAAGCTCGGGGTGCCTGTTTGAGTCCATACAATGAGTTACGTAACAAGTATACATAACTGATGATTACGATCCCAATACCCCAATGGTTGATGCATATACACTCAAGCTTGTAGCTCACCATGAAGAAAGGCATTTTTAACATCCAACCGATGAATAGGCCATGCCTTTGACAGAGGAAAAGAGAAAAGAACAGTGCGAATGGCACCCGGTTTCACCACCGACTAAATGTTTTGCCACAATCACTCTTCCACCTGGCCGAAGTTTTCCCACACCTACAAGACGGGCTTTATGCCTCTTAAAAACATTCACGTATTTTTCTTATGAGCAAAATCCACATAGAACGAATAACTTCACATTAGGTGGACGGGGCACCAACTGCCACGCCTATTTTTTAATAAGAGCAATTATATTCATCACCGTCCATGGCCAACTTCCACTTCGGGTCACGAAGGACTTCACCGGTTGGCCAGGCAGGGGGACCGTGTAACCGTAGTAGCATATGCATGGTCATATTTTCTATTGGGGTTAAAAATACCCATTTGGCTTCTTGTGATCATGGTGGGCCGATTGTAAGTGAATTTGATGTTTGGGCAAAGAGATGGGGAGAGTAGGAGAAGTTGGGCTCTGGGCGGCAGCCGGGCTCATAGGAGTAGGGGCCGGCACTCGCAGAAGGTGGGAGGTGGGTCGTGTGTTTGGGCCATGGTAGCTGAGTAGAAGGAGAAGAATTCCCTGGATTTCGTAAGTGATGCAATGTGTATATGGTGAAATATCATCACATAAAAAATCATAAGTAGAAGGTATGGAGTATGCAATTGTGCAAAAGGAAACACATGCTCATCAAACACAACATGCCGACAAATTATAATCTTATTTGAGAACAAGTCATAGCATTTATAGCCACGGTGATACGGAGGATATCCCAAAAAGACACATGGAGTTGAACGAGGTTGCAACTTATTGATGGTTGTAGATGGAAAAGAGGATAACACAAGCACCCAAAAACCCGAATGTGAGAGAAAGTTGGAACCCGATGATAAAGAATTTGAAGTGGAGATATATTTCCCAAAAAGCTTGCTTGGAAGCACATTAAGAAGATATGTAGCCATTTGTAACACATGATGCCAAAAAGAAGGGAAGAGAGGCATGAGCTAAAAGAGTACTAGTATTACTTGATAGACCGAATTTTTCGCTGCCTCGGTTTCTTACCATTTTGAGACGAGGTATGAGGACAAGAAAGACGGAAAGACATGCCATTTGTTTTACAAAACTCCCAAAAAGCGCCATTGTCAAACTCCCCTCCCATTATCGCACTGCACACCCCAATATTACGTTCTCAAATTGGGTGAATATGAGCTTTAAAAGCTAAGAATTTGTCAAACACATCCATTTCTACTCATGGGAAAAGTCCACTCGAAAAATTAGAATAATCATCTAAGAAAACAACATAATATTTATGCCCCATAGAACTAAAAATAGGAGATGTCCAAAGATCACTATGAATAATATCAAATGGCATAATAGTAATTGATTTTGAAGAAACAAATGGCACTATAATATGCTCAAAGAAACAAGATTGACAAATGCTAGAACTTGAATGCCGATTACAATCAATGCTTTTATTTAGCCTAAGAACATCTAAAACGGAAGCACCCGGACATCCAACCGATCATGCAAAAGAGTAGGTGAAATGGCTGCAAAGGTAGAGGGAGGGCTTAATTGTTGATGGAAGAGGTAAGAGGATCAAAGGTCGCCTTTGACTATCACATCTCCGCATTGGCTTGCCTGAAAATCCTTCGCTGCAAAACTCCAAAAGGATCAAACTCAACTGTCACATAATTATCAGTAGTAAACTTACGGACAGAAATGAGGTTTTAATGATTTTGGGAGCATGAAGAACATTGTTTAGGGACAAAGGAGGATTAATGATTAGTCAAAGACGTGTGGCCATAACTATGAATTGGAATAATATGACCATTGCCCATAGCATACCATTATTATGATTACTCAAATTAAAATAAGACGAGAGAGTACCATTGGAGAAAGTCATAGCGAGAAGTAGCTCCGTGTCCATGTACCATGTCTCGATCGGGGGATTTAATGACATAGTATGCATCGCAGGCTATATCCGTTGGTGCATGTGTAGCTGACTGCCCACCGGTTGAACCCATAAAGGCCTGTGGTCGGGCTCAAGAAGACCAGCCGCCGCTGCCCCTTGTTACTCATTGAGCTGAGCCCACCCTTGTGTTGATATGGGCAAGGTGGAGTGGCCCATTGTGGCGTCCAACCCCATGGGGAAAATTAGGCCACTGCTGTGACCCCCACGGCCGCTGTCCGTAAGCTGCCGCCCGTGAGCCGGATTGTTGCCGTTGTCCACTCCGAGCACCACCACCGTGGGAGATCGACTCCGGCGTCCCCACCAGGACCTTGCCGCCACCAGAACCCTTACGCCCTGAATTCTTGCGGCTGCTATGTTGCTTCCTCAGATGATTAGAATGGTTCGAATGAGAGGATGGATAACCCGAATCCTCATACTCCAATCCCGAGGCAGCCACCATAGCGGACTCCGAGCCTGCGGCAGCCTCTCGCCGGCCTCTTCTAAAGTCAACATCGACCGGCTTGATAGAATGGAGGTAAAGGGTCACTTTGTCGAATCAAGGTACCAACACCGATATACTCGTGAGACCCGAAATGAGTTGAATAACAAGCCGACTATTCGATACCGGCGCTCCGACATTCTTTAATTGATCTGCAAGAGACTTGAGACGCTGACAATATGCCGAAACGTTCGGAAAATTCTCCATCTTGTATTGGAAAATTCGGCTTCCAGAGTTACCACACGGAAATTTTGTTATCTTGGAAAATATCACTTGAAAGTCGGTTCCAAGCTTCCATGGCCGTAGCATCTGTTCGACAATAGTATGCAAGAGATCATTAGAGATTGTAGCATAAATCCATGAAAGTTAACTGTAGCATCAAGAATGACCATAATTCCTTTTCATCCTCGGACGAAGGAACCTCTTGCCCCCGGCGAGGAATAATATGATGAAGGAATCTTATGAGAACGCATGTTATTTTGAAGAGTTCCGCCCATGTGGAGTATTGGACATTCTCCATTTCTAGAGTGATGGAGATATGGTTCCGAATGTTCGAAACCCCAAGTGCAGGATGAAAAGTACCTTTGTTATCCGACATGGTGGATAGAAGAAGAATAGAAAAGAAGAGTAATGGAAAAGAAGAAGAAGAAGGCTCGGGAGCTACAAGGAAGAAAAATCATTTTTCCCTAGAAATCTGATACCATATTAGAAATAATTCTCAATGATTCTCATTAAGATCAACGTATATATACAAAACCGAAGCATGATATGTGCCTAATTCTAAGGGATACAGTTAGCATGATTTGTGCCTAATTCTAAGGGATACAGTTAGCATGATATGTGCCTAATTCTAAGGGATATAGTTAGTATGATATGTGCCTAATTCTAAGGGATACAGTTAGCATGATTATACCTAAATATATTTACATATATTTCACAAAAATAATGAATTTATACGATAATTTAAATTTTATATTATAATAAATAAATCTACAGATACTTAGTAAAACAATTGGAATTATATGAATCTCGTAATCAAGTCTCTAAGTGAATCTACCCTAGATAAAGTCACATCCTTTTAGTTACCCAATTTCAAAATGAAAAAGCAAAAATTTAATTTGTTATTTAATTATTGATAAAATTTGATTTTGGTTCTTTTGTATATTTAATTAAACTCATATTTTTTTTAATTAGTCAAAATATATATTTTTGGTCTTCTTATATAGAAAACACATTGCATCAAGATATTTTTAGAACTATATTACCCATTACTTCAAATCATGAAAATTGGAGAGACCCTATCAATTTATTCAATGAATTCTTTTAAAAAAACACTGGTATATTTTCGTCGGTTATTTTTCACGCGAAAATTATGAAAAAAATATATATATATTTTAAATCGATGGATGTTCATCGGTTAATTTCGCATGAAAATTATTATTTGTAATATTTGTTTTAAAAAAAAACTTAAAGGAGCTACTTAACAACATATATAATTATTGTTTTATAATTTAAAAAGAAAAAGAAAAAAACAACATATGTAATAGAGTTAATACCCCAAAATACTCTTACAACGTCATTTGAATTGAGCGAAACAACATAAAAAATATCTACGTCAACAGGTTCATAATTTATTGCAACAACCTCAACAATTGTTGTTTGATTTTGTCAAACATTAATTGAAGTTGCTGCAACTCATTGCATTTGTTAAAAAAAATCTATACTTTGTACTTTACTTTTTCAAAAAATCAATATATGTTTTCTAATTTATTTGAGTTTTTAGTTAAAGTTGTTGCAACAACTTCCTCAAATGTTGAAAAAAAAATCAAACAACTATTGAGATTTTTGCGACAAATCTATTAAGTTGATGCAACAACTTCCTTAGATGTTGCAAAAAATCGAACAAACTGTTCATCCCGGTAAGTTATTTGAATTGTTGTGTAACAACCTTGAAATCTCTAAGCACTCAGCATAATTTCTTTATTCCAATTTCTTTGATTTCACTGGGTCAATTGTTGAATTAAAGTTGTCGTGATAACTCACTCCCCTCTGTTAAATAAATAATATTAAAAACTAAAAAAAAAGCTAAAATTTTATATTTATTTTAAATGATTGATTAAATTAATATTTTATTCTAATGTGTGTAGATAAATAGCTTAAAAAAGGAGCAAGAAATATCGGTAGAAGTGTTGTTGATTTTAGAAAATCAAAAGAGATAGGACGCAACTACACACACACAAACACACACACACAATGTAAAAAAAAAAAAGATGAATAATTTATTATTTTCTCTATGTTCTGTCATTATCCATTTAAGATTGATCTTGGTATTAATAATTAAAATAGGACTTCCAATTTTGAAAAAAATATATTACTAGTACTATTTATTCTCCTTAAAGAAAATCAGAATAATGAGATTTTAAAAAAAATATTAGTTTAATCAAGGAAAACAATTTTTACTAATCTTCTCAATTCAAACGTTTATGTAAATTCATAAATATATTTAGAATTTAGAATTTGTGAAGTTTAAAAACTATATTAAATTAAAAAAACAAAAAAAACATGTAATTTAATTAAAATTAAATAATTATTGATATTTAGTAAAGCTACTAGAATTTTGTGAATAGTTGATCAAGTCTCTAAAATTGGATAAAGCCCAATCTTTTTAATTACCCAATTTAAAGAAGAAAATGTTCAGCTTTTGATGTTTAGTTATTTATAAAATTAAATTTTAATTAATTATATGTTATCTTCGATTAGTCAAAATATATATTTTTATCCTTTATTGAAAATAAATAGTATCAAGAAAATTCAAAACTATAATAAAAACTATCAAAAGAGCAACAAAAATAGACGAACTAAAATAAAGGGACTCCATTTTGTAAAAGATAGAGAGAGACTAAAATTTGTTGATTTTAACGTAAAAATCGGTGAATTTCCATCTGTTACTTTTCATGCTAAAATGTACCTAAAAACTATGAAAAGAAATTATTTTTTTTAAAAAAAAATTGATGGATGTTCGTCGGTCAATTTCGCGTGAAAATTATTATTATTCATTATATTTATTTTTAAATAAAATCGTAATGGAGTTGCGTTATAACATAAGTAGTTAAGTAGTCACCCGAAAATACTCTTGCTATTTCACCTACCAATAATTAATTAGCTTCTATTAAAAATCTCTAAACTGACATATTTATCCTCATCCATTAAAAACTCTCCTATGCCAAATGATGTAACCCTATAAAATCCCTACTACACCAAGCTTCATATTTCATCTTGAGAGTACAAAAAAGAAATATCACCATTATTATTAATCATGACAAAGAAAAATTGCGTTGTTGCTCTTGTCGTTTGTATTTTCCTATTTGTCAATTTATGTGTTGCAAGTGAGGAATCGATATTCTCAACCTAAAGTGCTGGTACACAAGCAAATGTGAGAAGATTGCAGTTTCATGGTTTCGCTTTTTATCCCCGCCACGTTTTCATCCTCATCCATGGCCATTTGTTCATCCTCCAATGCCTGGTGGTTTTCATCCTCATCCATGGCCATTTGTTCATCCTCCGATGCGCCCGGCGTTTCATCCTAAGTTTCCTTATTATCCACGGCCATTAATGCATCCACCGGGCCCATCTCCACCTAAAGGAGAAAATTAAAAATATTCACTAACGAACTAATTAAGTGATGGATCGATATCTTAATTGATCACCACATATTTTTTGATCTTGAGGTTAATCAATATCTTTAAGATTCTAAATATTAAAAAAAACTAAAATTAATCAGCTATAAGAGTCAAAAAATAACAAATTTTAAAAATATCAAATTAAAAATAAAAAATTTAAGTTTCTTTTTTCTTAACATGTGATTGTTTTAATTTTATACTATTGCTTATTAAATGTTCTTTTTGCGTGTGTAAATAAATTGGGTCTCTATTTATGATGCTCATAATATTATATTTGAATATTTAGAAAAATAGAATCTTTTCTAATATGAAAAAATAATTATTTAAGGTGTATGAATTAATAAGCTAAATTTTACTTTAATTATTACAATTTATGAGTCGTTATGTTCTTATTAGTTTGTTTAAAATAAAAAAAGGCCTCCTTCTTTTGACTACTACCGCCTTACTGAAAGAAATGAAGATCTCGCATAAGGTTAAAGTAATCGGCTTAAGTAATATTTTTATATTTTAAATATTATTTAATTTTTAAAATCAAATTATTATAACACTTGTCGTTAATTTATTACTAAATAGTTCTTAATTGATAGAGTTTTTTTAATATAATTTATCATTAAATAAAACCAAAGAATGAATATTTACTATTTAATGATAGAAGTTATGTCACTAATTTTTATTCTTAATTTAAGTTTTGTTATATGGAAACACTTGCACTCAGACATCTAAATGCATTAAACAATACTCCAAAAAAAAACATTAATACAAAAGAAAATAAAGATTACCTTCAGATATGAGATTCATCAAGTTAATTTATTGCTAAAAATAAATTATACTCTTTTGATTATTGATCATTAAACGAGGTTTTACTTTCTATTATCAAAATTAGTTTTCTCGTTGAAAGTAAACAATGCAAAAACAATATAATAATAAGTGATCCTCTACATGCTATTTTCAATATTGGCAACTGACATAAAAATAAAAAATAGCTAAGTGCACTAGGGATCTTGCATTTACGTAGAATTAGAGAAAGGGTCACACCCCTAAAGGGCATGATGATGTAGTTTATTCTACGCCTCAAATCCGTAGGTTACAGTCACACAAATATAAATTTAGCAAGATCTAGCTCATTTTTTAATTATGCATACTCATATAATAGTTTAAATTTAGTAGTTTCTCAACATGCTTGTCATTATCCATTCAAAATTGCTTTTGGTATTAATAATGAAAATAGGACATCCAATTTTGAAAAAGAAAATTATTACTAGTACTATTTATTCCTCCTAAAGAAAACCAACGACAATCATTTTTTAAAATAATATTAATTTTGTTTTAAAAATAACAATACTCACTGACTACGTCAGTAAATTAATAAACATTTAGATAAATTCATTAGCAGATTCAGAATTTAAAATTATTAGAAATAATTCCTCAATGATTCTCATTAAGATCAACGCATATACAAAACCGAAGCATGATATGTGCCTAATTTAAGTGGGATACAGCTTAGCATGATATGTGCCTAATTCTAAGGGATACAGTTAGCATGATTAAGGGATACAGTTAGCATGATATATGCCTAAATATATTTACATATATTTAACACAATTCCCTGCTAGCCGAAGCCTTCAGGTTACTTCCGACATTGAGACTGTCACGTAAATCTTCAAATAGAACTCGCGACCCCTGGTAATGATGTTCCCCCGATCTGATATCGGGAAGGTACATGAAGAACACGAACCTCGAATTCACTGAGCAATCCTTTTCTCCTCGTACAAAATGAATGTCCATCTCAATATGTTTGGTACGTGATGTTGCAATCGATAAAGTAATATAATCGACATTGTCACAATAAACAAGTGTAACCTGTTTAATCGGACAATAACTCAAAAGCAAATTTCGTAACAACATGATATTCGGATACTACATTTGTCACAACCCTATACTCGCTTCAAAGACTGACCGAGAAAGAGTAGGTTGTCCCTAGAAGACCAAGAAATCAAATTATCACCCAAAATACAATAACCGCAGGTAGATCCTCTCGTATTCGGCAACCACCCCAATCAACATCAGTATAAGAAACAAGGGATGAAACATAAGATGAGTAGAGATGGAGACCATGATCAATTGTACCTTGAATATACCTAATAATGCGTTTGAGAGCTTCTGTGAAGGCAGATCAACTCTGGATCATGCATATGTAAACACACTTGTTGAACAAAGATAACAAATATCTGATCAGGTGAATGTAAGATATTGAAGAGCCCCAAAAAGACTCCTATATAAAGAAGGATCCTCATAGGGAGTACTAGTTACACTAACCTTCCCTTGTGTCAACAGGAGTAGAAGAGATGACTTGCAAGAAGACATTCTCGTTCGCTCAGTTATTTGCTCGGCATACTTGCGCTGTGAAAGGAACATACCACCCTTATGTCGAGAAACTGCAATGCCAAGAAAATAATTTAAAGGACCAAGATCCTTCATAGAAAACTCGAGCCGAGAAGCTTCATAATAGACAAATGAGAGCATTAGAAGATGTAGTGAGAATAATATCATCAACATAAAGCAAAATATATGCCATATCACGACCCTTGCGATAAATAAATAACGAATTATCACACTTGCTATTAGAGAAACCAAGGGAAATGACATAATCCAATAGAAATCGCTTATACCAAGCCTAGGTGCCCGTTTGAGTCCATACACGAGTTACACACAAGCATACATAATCCTGGATGAGTACGATCCCAATACCCCAATGGTTGATGCATATACACTGTTTCTTGTAGCTCACCATGAAGAAAGGCATTTTTAACATCCAACTGATGAATAGGCCATGCCTTTGACAAAGTAGAAAGAGAAAGAACAAGGCGAATGGTAGCCGGTTTCACCACCGGACTAAATGCTTCGCCACAATCAATGCCCACCTGAAGTTTTCCCACACCTACAAGACGGGCTTTATGCCTCTTAAAAACACCCATCAGATTTTTCTTTATGAGCAAAAATTCACATAGAACAATAAATATTCACATTAGTGGACGGGCACTAACCGGCCACGCCTATTTTTAATAAGAGCATCATATTCATCGTCCATGGCCAACTTCCACTCCGGGTCACGAAGGGCTTTACCGGGTTACGTGGTAGTGGGGATCGTGTAACTGTAGTAGCATATGCATGGTCATATTTTCTATTGGGTTTAAAAATACCCATTTGGCTTCTGTGACCAGCGGTCGGCCGATTGGTGGGAAAGGAATTTGATGTTTGGGCAGAGATGTGGGGAGAGTAGGAGAAGTTGGGCTCTGGGCGGCACTGGGCTCATAGGAGTAGGTCGGTCAGCAGAAGGTGGGAGGTGGGTCGTGTGTTTGGGGGCCATTTGTAGCTGAGTAGAAGGAGAAGAATTCTCGATTTCGTAAGTGATGCAATGTATATGGTAAATATCATCACATAAAAAATCATAAGTAGAAGCGTATGAGTATGCAATTGTGCAAAAGGAAACACATGCTCATCAAACACAACATGCCGACAAATTATAATCTTATTTTGAGGACAAGTCATAGCATTTATAGCCACGGTGATTCGGAGGATATCCCAAAAAGACACATGGAGTTGAACGAGGATGCAACTTATTGATGGTTGTAGATGGAAAAGAGGATAACACAAGCACCAAAACCCAATGTGAGAAAGATGGAACCCGATGATAAAGAATTTGAAGTGGAGATATATTTCAAAAAAAGCGTGCTTGGAAGCACATTAAGAAGATATGTAGCCACTTGTAACGCATGATGCCAAAAAACAAGGGGGAAGAGAGGCATGAGCTAAAAGGGTACAGTAATATTATTTATAGACCGAAATTTTCATTCAAGCCTACCATTTTGACGAGTGTATGAGGACAAGAAAAGACGGAAAGACATGCCATTTGTTTTACAAAACTACCAAAAGGGCCATTGTCAAACTCCTCCCATTATCACATTGCACACTCCTTAATATTACGCTCAAATTGGGTGAGAATATGCACTTTAAAAGCTAAGAATTTGTCAAACACATCCGATATTTTAGCTATGGGAAAAAGTCCACAGAAAATTAGAATAATCATCTAAGAAAACAACATAATATTTATGCCTCATAGAACTCAAAATAGGAGATGTCCAAAGATCACTATGAATAATATCAAATGGCATAATAGTACTTGATTTTGAAGAAACAAATGGCAACTTAATATGTTTTCCAAAGAAACAAGATTGACAAATGCTAGAACTTGAATGACGATTACAATCAATGCTTTTATATAGCCTAAGAACATCTAAAACGGAAGCACCCGGATGACCCAAATGATCATGCCAAAGAGTAGGTGAAATGGCTGCAAAGGTAGAGAGTGGAGGGCTTAATTGTTGATGGAAGAGGTAAGAGGATCAAAGGTCGCCCGACTATCACATCTCGCATTGGCTTCCCCGTCTCGAAAATCCTTCACGTAAAACCCAAAGGGATCAAACTCAACTGTCACATAATTATCAGTAGTAAACTTATTGCCATATAAATGAGGTTTTTAATGATTTTGGGAGCATGCAGAAATACTGTGTAGGGACAAAGGAGGATTATGATTAGTCAAAGACGTGACCATAACCATGAATTGGAATAATATGACCATTGCCCACGCACGCGCCACTATTATGATTACTCAAATAAAATAAGACGAGATTACCATTGAGAAAGTCATATGAGAGGTAGCTCCGGTGTCCATGTACCATGCCTGATCGGGGATTTAACGACATAGTATGCATCGCAGGCTATATCCGTTGGTGCATATGTAGCGGATTGTCCACTAGTTGGAACCCATAAAGGTCATGTGGTCGTGGCCCGTGCCATCCAGGCTGCCGCGGTCCCTTGGGTTACTCATTGACGCCGAGCCCACCCTTGTGTTGGATATGGGCAAGGTGGAGTGGCCCATTGTGGCATCCAACCCCAAGGAGGAAAATTAGACCACGGTCAGGACCCCCACTGCCGCCGTCCGTAAGGGGCTCGCGCCCTGCTGCAGTCGGAGTTGTCGCTCTCCACCCCGAGCACCACACCACCGTGAGACTGACCCCGCATCCCCCACCAGACCTTGCCGCCACCGAAACCCTCCTTACTTAATTTACGATTTCCATGTTGCATCCCACGATGATTAGAATGGTTCAAATGAGAGGATGGATAACCCGAATCCTCATACTCCAATCCCGAGGCAGTCACCATAGCGGACTCCGAGCCTGCGGCAGCCTCGCCAAGCAGCCGGCCTCTCTAAAGTCAACATCTATCCGGGGCTTCTGATAGAATGGAGGTAAAGGGTCACTTTGTCGAATCAAGGTACCAACACCCTCGATATGCTCTCATGAGACCCGAAACGAAGCTGAATAACAAGCCGACTATTTGATTCCGGCACTCCGACATTCTTTAATTGATCAGCAAGAGACTTGAGACGCTGACAATATGCAAAAACGTTCGGAAAATTCTCCATCTTTGTATTGGAAAATTCTGCTTCCGTGAAGTTACCATACACGGAAATTTTTGTTATCTTGGAAAATATCACAAAGTCGATTCCAAGCTTCCATGGCCGTAGCATCGGGTTCGATAATAGTATGCAAGAAATCATTAGAGATTGTAGCATAAATCCATGAAAGAACCGTAGCATCAAGAGTCGAACATAATTCCTTTTCATCCTCGGACGAAGGAACCTTTCTTTGCCCCCGGCAAAGAGGAATAATATGATGAAGGACCTTATGAGAACGCAAGTGTTATTTTGGAAGAGTTCCGCCCATGTGAGTACGGGACATTCTCCATTTCTAGATGGAGATGGTGAGTTCCGAATGTCAAACCACAAGTGCAGGATGAAACGCTTCTTGTTATCCGACATGGTGGATGTAAAAGAATAGAAAAGAAGAGTAGTGGAGAAGAAGAAGAAGAAGGCTCGGGAGCTTTGCGGAAGGAAGAAAATCATCATTTTTCTCTAGAAATCTGATACCATATTAGAAATAATTACTCAATAATTCTCATTAAGATCAACCGAATATATACAAAACCGAAGCATGATATGTGCCTAATTTAAGGGATAAAGTTAGTATTACTATCTCAACATGATATGTGCCTAATTCTAAGTGTGATACAGTTAGCATGATATATGACTAAATATATTTACTTATATTTAACAAAATAATGAATTTATACGATAATTTAAATTTTATATTATAATAAATAAATCTACGACATTAGTAATACAATTTGGAATTATGTGAATCAGAATCAAGTCTCTAAGTGAATTCACCTCTAGATAAAAGTCACATCCTGTTAGTTACCCAATTTCAAAATGAAAAAGCAAAAATTTAATTTGTTATTTAATTATTGATAAAATTTGATTTTAGTTCTTGTATATTTAATTAAACTCATATTTTCTTTAATTAGTCAAAATATATATTTTTGGTCTTCTTATATAGAAAACACATTGCATCAAGATAATACTTTAGAACTTATTACCCATTACTTCAAATCATGAAAATTTGAGACCCTATCAATTTATTCAATGAATTCTTTTTAAAAAAATACCGGTATATTTCCTTGCTATTTTTCACGCGAAAATTATGAAAATATATATATATTTTTTTAAATCGATGAATGTTCATCGGTTAATTTCGAATGAAAATTATTAGTTTGTAATATTTATTTTAAAAGAAAACTTAAAGGAGCTACTTAACAACATATATACTATTGTTTTATAATTTAAAAAGAAAAGAAAAACAACATATGTAATTGGAGTTTCCCCCAAAATACTCTTACAACGTCATTTGAATTGATGAAACAACATAAAAATATCTAAGCAACTGTGTCACTGTGTTCATAATTTATTGCAACAACTCAACAATTACCGTTTGATTTTGTAAAACATTAATTGAAGTTGCTGCAACTCATTGCATTTGTTAAAAAATCTATATTTTGTGTACTTTACTTTTTCCAAAAAATTCTGTTTTCTAATTTATTTGAGTATTAAGTTAAAAGTTGCTGCAACAACTCCTCGTGTTGAAAAAAATCAAAGAACTATTGGAGATTTTTGCGACAAATCTATTAAATTGTCAGCAACAACTTCCTTAGATGTTGCAAAAAAAAATCGAACAACTAAGTTCATCACGGTAAGTTATTTGAATTGTTGTAACAACCTTGAAATCTCTAAGCACCTATTACAATTTCTTTATTCCAATTTCTTTGATTTCATCAAATAATTATTGAATTAAAATTTTAATTATAAATTTTAATTGTTGTTTGATAGATTGAAATTGAATTGATAATTGAGGTTTTTTTATTTATTTTAAATGATTGATTAAATTAATATTTTTATCTTTTTATAATTTTAAACTTTTTAGTTTATTATTTTAGATTTTATTTGTTTAGTGTTGTTGATTTTAGAAAATCAAAAAGAGATAGGACGCAACTACACACACAAACACACACACACAAAAAAAGATGAATAATTTATTATTTTCTTCTATAAACTTGTCATTATCCATTGGCATTTGATCTTGGTATTAATAATTAAAATAAATTTGATTTTAAATATTTATGTATTTTTTAATATTTGATCCAATTTATGTTTGCTTTCGTGTTTTGGTATTTTTTAAAAAAAATAATTAGTTTAATCGCCTCAATTCAATAAACGTTTATGTAAATTCATAAATATATTTAGAATTTAGAATTTGTGAAGTTCAAAACTATATTAAATATAATATTGTAATAATGCTAAATTTATGATCGATTATTGATATTTAGCAAAGCTACTAGAATTTTGTGAATAGTTGATCAAGTCTCTAAAACTGGATAAAGCCCAATCTTTTTAATTACCCAATTCTAAAGAAGAAAATGTTCAAATACGATGTTTAATTATTTATAAAATTAAATTTTTAATTAATTATATGTTATCTTCGACAGGTCAAAATATATATTTTTATCCTTTATTGAAAATAAATAGTATCAAGAAAATTCAAAAACTATAATAACAACTATCAAAAAGAGCACAAAAAATAGACGAACTAAAAATAAAGGGACTCCATTGATTTTGTAAAAGATAGAGAGAGACTAAAATTTGTTGATTTTTTAATAAATATAAAAAAATTAAAAAAATTAAAAAAATTAAAAAAATTAAAAAAATTAAAAAAATTAAAAATATTTTTAAAAAAAAAAATTGGTGGATGTTCGTCGGTCAATTTCACGTGAAAATTATTATTATTCATTATATTTATTTTTAAATAAAAATCGTAATGGAGTTGCGTTATAACATAAGTAGTTAAGTAGTCACCCAAAAATACTCTTGCTATTTCACCTCCCAATAATTAATTAGCTTCTATTAAAATTTAAACTGACATATTTATCCTCATCCATTAAAAATTCTCCTATGCCAAATGATGTAACCCTATAAAATCTCTACTACACCAAGCTTCATATTTCATCTTGAGAAAGTACAAAAGAAATATCACCATTATTATTAATCATGACAAAGAAAATTGCGTTGTTGGTCTTGTCATTTGTTTTTTTTTCCTATTTGTCAATTTATGTGTTGCAAGCGAGGAATCGATATCTCAAACTCACCAAAGTGCTGCTACACAAGCTAAAAGATAAGATTGATGGTTTCCATGGTTTCGCTTTTTATCCCCGGCCACTGCCATCCTCATCCATGGCCATTTGTTCATCCTCCAATGCCTGCTGGTGGTTTCATCCTCATCCATGGCCATTTGTTCATCCTCCGATGCCTGGCGGCTTTCATCCTAAGTTTCCTTATTATCCATGGCCATTCATGCATCCACCAGTTCCATTCTGAATTCCAAAGGAGAAAATTAAAAAATATTCACTAATGAACTAATTAAGTGATGGATCGATATCTTAATTGATCACCACATATTTTTGATCTTGAGGTTAATCAATATCTTAAAGATTCATAGTTTTAGAGAAGTTAATTTAGTATTTATGAATTTTCAAGTAGTTTCCTCGTTCGTAAGCATAATTGTTTAATTTTCGCTTATCATTAAATAAAAAAATTTAAGTTTCTTTTCTTAACATGCATTGTTTCTAATCCTCTTATACCATTGCTTATTAACATATTTTTGCGTGTGTAAATAAATTATTCTATTTATGATGCTCATAATATTATATTTGAATATTTAGAAAATAGAATTCTTCTAATATGTAAAAAATAATTATTTAAGGTGTATGAATTAATAAGCTAAATTTTACTTTAATTATTAAAATTTATGAGTCGTTATGTTCTTATTAGTTTGTTTAAAATAAAAAGGGCCTCCTTCTTTGACTACTACCGCCTTAGTGAAAGAAATGAAGATCTCGCAAATAGTTAGGCAATCGGCTTGAGTAATATTTTTATATTTTAAATATTATTTAATTTAAAATCAAATAATTATCAAAACAATAAAAAAAATAAAAAAAATAAAAAAAATAAAAAAAATAAAATATTTTTTTTAATATAATTTATCATTAAATAAAACCAGCAATGAATATTTACTATTTAATGATAGAAGTTATGTCACTAATTTTTATTCTTAATTTAAGTTTTATTATTTAAAACACTTGCACTCGTACATCAATGCATTAAACAATACTCCAACAAAAAAACATTAATACAAAAGGAAATAAAGATTAATTGATATGAGATTCATCGCTAATTTATTGCTAAAAATAGATAATTATACTCTTTTGATTATTGATCATTAAACGAGGTTTTACTTTCTATTATCAAAATTAGTTTTCTCGTTGAAAGTAAACAATGCAAAAACAATATAATAATAAGTGATCCTACATGCTATTTTCAATATTGGCAACTGACATAAAAAATGTACAGCTAAGTACTCCAAGGGATCTTGCATTTACGTAGAATTAGAGAAAGGGTCACACCCCTAAAGGGCATGATGATGTAGTTTATTCTACGCCAAACCGTAGGTTACAGTCACACAAATATAAATTTAGCAAGATCTAGCTCATTTTTTAAATTATGACACTCATATAATAGTTTAAATTTAATAGTTTCCTCAACATGCTTGTCATTATCCATTCAAAATTGCTTTTTTTGGTATTAATAATAATGAAAATGGGACATCCAATTTTGAAAAAAAATGTATTACTAGTACTATTTATCTCCTAAAGAAAACCAACGACAATCATTTTTTTTAAAAATAATATTAATTTTGTTTTAAAATAACAATACCTGCCACTGACCTCACGTCAGTTCAATAAACATTTAGATAAATTCATTAGCAGATCTCAGAATTTAAAATTAGTTAGAAATAATTCCTCAATGATTCTCATTAAGATCAACGTATATATACAAAACCGAAGCATGATATGTGCCTAAATCTAAGGGATACGCTAGCATGATATGTGCGTAATTCTATGGGATATAGTTAGTATGATATGTGCCTAATTCTAAGGGATACAGTTAGCATGATTAAGGGATACAGTTAGCATGATATATGCCTAAATATATTTACATATATTTAACACACCCCCGCCGAAGTCGGGGAGGTTGCCTGGACACCGAGACTGTCACGGAAATCTTCAAATAGAACTCAGAGACCCTTGGTAAAGATGTTCAAGGATCCGATATCGGAAGGTACATGAAGAACACAACCCCGAATTACTTGCTAAACTTTTTCCCGTAAAAAATGAATGTCCATCTCAATATGTTTGGTACGTGATGTTGCACTCGGATAAGTAAAATAGCACCGACATTGTCACAATAAACAAGTGTAACCTGTTTAATCGACAATGTACTCAAAAGCAAATTCTCAGCCAACATGATTCGGGATACTACATTTGCTACACTCCCTATACTGGCTTCAAAGATCGACCGAGAAAGAGTAGGTTGTCTCTTAGAAGACCAAGAAATCAAATTATCACCCAAAAATACACACAACTGCAGGTAGATCGTCCTCGCATCTCTAGCAACCACCCCAATCAAGATCAAGATAAGAAACAAGGGGATGAAACAGAAGATGAGTAGAGATGGAGACCATGATCAATTGTACCTGAATATAACACAATGCGTTTGAGAGCTTGCATATATCAACTCTCGGATCATGCATATGTAAACACACTTGTTGAACAAAGATAACAAATACACCGGTCGGGTCAATGTAAGATATTGAAGAGCCCCGTAGTACACTCTATATATAAAGTCGGATCCTCATAGGGAGTACTAGAAGTTGCACTAACCTTCTCATTTGTGTCAACAGGAGTAGAAGATGACTTGGAAGAAGACATTCCGGCTCGCTCAATTATTAGCTCGGCATACTTGCGTTGTAAAAGGAACATACCACCCTTGCGAGAAACCGTAATGCCAAGAAAATAATTTAAAGGACCAAGATCCTTCATAGCAAACTTTGAGCCGAGAAGCTTCATAATAGACAGCCGGAGAGCATTAGAAGATGCAGTGAGAATAATATCATCAACATAAATCAAAAATATATGCCATATCACGCCCCTTGCGATAAATAAATAACGAATTATCACACTTGCTATTAGAGAAACCAAGGGAAATGACATAATCGCCAGAAATCGCGTATACCAAGCCGGGGTGCCCGTTTGAGTCCATACAATGACTTACGTAACAAGCATACATAATCTGGATGAGTACGATCCCGATACCCCAATGGTTGATGCATACACCGCTTCTTGTAGCTCACCATGAAGAAAGACATTTCTAACATCCAATCGATGAATAGGCCATGCCCTTTGATGTAGAAAAGAAAGAACAAGGTGAATGGTAGCCGGTTTCACCACCTGACCAAATGTTTCGCCACAATCAATGCCCACTCCAATGAAGCTTTCCCACACCTACAAGACGGGCTTTATGCCTCTTAAAAACACCATCAGATTTTTCTTTATGAGCAAAAATCCACATAGAACGAATAACATTCATATTAGGTGGACGGGGCACCAACTCCCACGTCTTATTTTTCTTCCAAAGAGCATCATATATATTCATCATTCATGGCCAACTTCCAATTCGTCATGGCTTCTACCGGGTTACGTGGTAGTGGGGACCATGTAATCAATAGTAGCATATGCATGGTCATATTTTCTATTGGGTTTAAAAATACCCATTTGGCTTCTTTTTTTTTTGCATCATGGTGGGCCGATTGGTGGGCAAGGAATTTGATGTTTGGGCGGTGAGATGTGGGAGAGTAGAAGTTGGGTCAGTGGGCGGTACTGGCTCATAGGAGTAGGCCGGTCAGTAGAAGGTGGAGGTGGGTCGTGTGTTTGGGCCATTTGTAGCTGAGTAGAAGGAGAAGAATTCCCGATTTCGTAAGTGATGCAATATATATGGTGAAATATCATCGCACACATAAAAATCATAAGTAGCTGCATGAGTATGCAATTGTGCAAAAGGAAACACATGCTCATCAAACACAACATGCCGACAAATTATAATCTTATTTGAGAACAAGTCATAGCATTTATAGCCACGGTGATTCGGAGGATATCCCAAAAAGACACATGGAGTTGAACGAGGATGCAACTTATTGATGGTTGTAGATGGAAAAAGAGGATAACACAAGCACCAAAAAAACCCGAATGTGAGAGAGCGGAACCCGATGATAAAGAATTTGAAGTGGGAGATATATTTCCTCTAAAAAGCTTGCTTGGAAGCACATTGGGCTAGATATGTAGCCATTTGTAACGCATGATGCCAAACAAGGGGGGAATAGAGGCATGAGCTAAAAAGGGAAGCCGAGTAATATTATTTATAGACCGAATTTTTCGTTCGGCTTTACCATTTTGAGACGAGGTATGAGGACAAGAAAGACGGAAAGACATGCCATTTATTTTACAAAACTACCAAAAGGTCCATTGTCAAACTCCCCCCCATTATCACATTGCACATTCTTAATATTACGTTCAAATTGGGTGAGAATATTAGCTTTAAAAGCTAAGAATTTGTCAAACACATCCGATATTTTAGCTATGGGAAAAGTCCACAGAAAATTAGAATAATCATCTAAAAAAACAACATAATATTTATGCCCCATAGAACTCAAAATAGGAGATGTCCAAAGATCACTATGAATAATATCAAATGGCATAATAGTAATTGATTTTTGAAGAAACAAATGGCAACTTAATATGTTTTTCAAAGAAACAAGATTGACAAATGCTAGAACTTGAATGACTCCATTACAATCAATGCTTTTATTTAGCCTAAGAACATCTAAAACGGAAGCGCACCCGATGACCCAAACGATCATGCCAAAGAGTAGGTGAAATGGCTGCAAAGGTAGGGAGTGGGAGGGCTTGATTGTTGATGGAAGAGTGTAAGAGATAAAGGTCGCCCGACTATCAAGCATCTCGCATTGGAATGCCTGAAAATCCTTCACAGAAACTCAAAAGGATCGCAAACCTAACCGCTACATACCACGTTGGTAAACTTACGGACAGAAATGAGGTTTTTAATGATTTTGGGAGCATGAAGAACATTGTGTAGGACAAAGGAGGATTATGATTAGTCAAAGACGTGTGACCATAACCATGAATTGAAATAAGGACCATTGCCCACAGTAATACCAATAATTATGATTATTCAAATTAAAATAAGACGAGAGAGTACCATTGGAGAAAGTCATATGAGAAGTAGCTCCGGTGTCCATGTACCATGTCCGATCGGGGATTTAATGACATAGTATGCACCGCAGAAGCTATATCCGTTGGTGCATGTGTAGCTGGGATCGCCCATCGCTGAACTCATAAAGGCCTCGTTGTGTCGCGGCTCAAGATGACCAGGCTGCTGCTGCCCCTTGTTACTCATTGGACGCAGAGCCCACCCTTGTGTTGGATATGGGCAAGGTGGAGTGGCCCATTGTGGCATCCAACCCCATGGAGGAAAATTAGGCCACGGTTGTGACCCTCACCGCCGCTGTCCGTAAGGCTGCCGCCCAGAGCCGGACAGTTGCCGTTGTCCACTCGAGCACCACCACTGTGAGACTGACTTAGCGTCCCCAATTGTGACCTTTGCCGCCACCAACCCTTACGCCTGAATTCTTGCGGTTTCCATGTTGCTTCCTGTAGATGATTAGAATGGTTCGAATGAGAGGATGGATAACCCGAATCCTCATACTCCAATCCCGAGGCGTACCACCATAAGGGGACTCCGGAAAGCTTCCCCTGCGGGCAGCCTCCTTTTCGCCAAGCCGGCCTCTTCTAAAGTCAACATCGACCGGCTTGATAGAATGGAGAGGTAAAGGGAAGTCACTTTGTCGAATCAAGGTACCAACACCCGATATACTCGTGAGACCCGAAATGAAAGCTGAATAACAAGCCGACTATTCGGGATACCGGCTGGGCCCGACATTCTTTTTAATTGATCGCCAAGAGACTTCAGACGCCGACAATATGCCGAAACGCTCGAAAATTCCTCCCTCTTTGTATTGGAAAATTCTGCTTCCAGAGTTACCACACGGAAATTTTTGTTATCTTGGAAAGTCATCACGGAGTCGATTCCAAGCTTCCATGGCCGTAGAGCATCGGGTTCGAGCACAGTATGCAAGAGATCATTAGAGATTGTAGCATAAATCCATGAAAGAACCGTAGCATCAAGAGCTTCCACTATAATTCCTTTTCATCCTACCGAAGGAACCTCTCTTTGCCCCCGGCAGAGGAATAATATGATGAAGGACCTTTATGAGAACGTGTGTTATTTTGAAGAGTTCCGCCCATGTGGAGTATTGGACATTCTCCATTTCTAGAGTGATGGAGATATGGTTCCGAATGTTCGAAACCACAAGTGCAGGGATGAAAAGTACTCTTGTTATCCGACATGGTGGATAGAAGAAGAATAGAAAAAGAAGAGTAATGGGAAAAGAAGAAGAAGAAGTATTAGGGAGCTTTTGCGGAAGGAAGAAAAAAAAATCATTTTTCCCTAGAAATCTGATAAACATATTAGAAATAATTCCTCAACAATTCTCATTAAGATCAATGTATATATACAAAACTGAAGCACATATGTGCCTAATTCTAAGGGATACGCTAGCATGATATGTGCCTAATTCTAAGGGATATAGTTAGCATGATATGTGCCTAATTCTAAGGGATACAGTTAGCATGATTAAGGGATACAGTTAGCATGATATATGCCTAAATATATTTACATATATTTCCCTCACAAAAATAATGAATTTATACGATAATTCTAAATTTTATATTATAATAAATAAATCTACGTATATTTAGTAAAACAATTGGAATTATGGGTGAATCCGTAATCGTCCTCAAGTGAATTCACCTCTAGATAAAGTCACATCCTTTTAGTTACCCACTCTTAAAAATGAAAAGCAAAATTTAATTTGATATTTAATTATTGATAAAATTTTGATTTTTTAGTTCTTGTATATTTAATTAAACTATCATATTTTTTAATTAGTCAAAATATATATTTTTGGTCTTCTTATATAGAAAACACATTGCATCAAGATACTTTTAGAACTATATTACCCATTACTTCAAATCATGTGAAAATTGGAGAGACCTTATCAATTTATTCAATGAATTCTTTTTAAAAACACTCATATATTTTCGGCCGGTTATTTTTTCACGCAAAATTACAGAAAAATATATATTTTTTTTTTAAATCGATGGATGTTCATTGGTTAATTTCGCATGAAAATTATTATTTGTAATATTTGTTTTAAAAAGAAAACTTAAAGGAGCTACTTAACAACATATATAATTATTGTTTTATAATTTAAAAAGAAAAAAAAAAAACAACATATGTAATTGAGTTAATACCCCAAAATACTCTTACAACGTCATTTGAATTGATGAAACAACATAAAAATATCTAAGCAACTGTGTCAACAGGTTCATAATTTATTGCAACAACCTCAACAATTGTTGTTTGATTTTTGTCAAACACACTGAAGTTGCCGCAACTCATTGCATTTGTTAAAAAATCTATATTTTGTGTACTTACTTTTTCAAAAAAATCAATATATGTTTTCTAATTTATTTGAGTTTTTAGTTGTGCTGTTGCAAAAACTTCCTCAAATGTTGAAAAAAAATCAAACAACTATTGAGATTTTTGCGACAAATCTATTAAATTGATGCAACAACTTCCTTAGATGTTGCAAAAAAAATCGAACAACCAAGTTCATCCCGGTAAGTTATTTGAATTGTTGTAACAACCTTGAAATCTCTCTAAGCACCTATTACAATTTTTTTAATTTTTTTAATTTTTTTAATTTTTTTAGAAAAAAAAATTAACGCGTAAATTATTTTTTTTTGGTTGGTTTTTTGTTTTTTTTAATTTTGTTATTTTCTCTATTTATTTTAAATGATTGATTAAATTAATATTTTTATCTTTTTATAATTTTAAACTTTTTAGTTTATTATTTTAGATTTTATTTGTTTAGTGTTGTTGATTTTAGAAAATCAAAAAGAGATAGGACGCAACTACACACAAACACACACACACACACACAAAAAAAGATGAATAATTTATTATTTTCTCTATAAACTTGTCATTATCCATTTAAGATTGATCTTGGTATTAATAATTAAAATAGGACTTCCAAATTTGAAAAAAAATATATTACTAGTACTATTTATTCTCCTTAAAGAAAAATCGTAATAATAGATTTAAAAAAAAAAAATAATATTAGTTTAATCTCAAGAAAACAATTTTACTAATCGCTCAATTCAATAAACGTTTAAGTAGATTCCGTACTTTAAAATTATTAGAAATAATTCCTCAATGATTCTCATTAAGATCAACGTATATATACAAAATCGAAGCATGATATGTGCCTAATTCTAAGGGATATAGTTAGTATGATATGTGCCTAATTCTAAGGGATACGCTAACATGATATGCCTAATTCTAAGGGACAGTTAGCATGATATGTGCCTAATTCTAAGGGATACGCTTAGAAGGATATGTGCCTTAATTCTAAGTGGATATAGTTAACATGATATATGCCTAAATATATTTACATTATATTTAATGCACTGCCAGCCGAAGCTTGAGGTTGTCTGACACCGAGACCGTCACGAAATCTACAAATAGAACTCAAGTGTAGACCCTTGGTAAAAGATGTTCACATCTCGATATCGAAGGTACATGAAGAACACGAACCCACCCTTCACGCAGCAACTTTTTTTTCCGCATAAAAAATGAATGTCCATCTCAATATGTTTGGTACGTGATGTTGCACTGGGCTAAGTAAATAGCACCGATATTGCTCACAATAAACAAGTGTAGCCTCGCTTAATCGGACAATGTACTCCAAAAAGAAAATTTCGTAACCAACATGATTCGGATACTACATTTTCCACACCCCCTATACCTCCTTCGGCTTCAAAAAGATCGACCGAGAAAGAGTAGGTTGTCTCTAGAAGACAAGGAATCAAATTATCACCCAAAATACACAATAACCCGAGGTAGATCGTCTGCATTCGGCAACCACCCCAATCAACATCAGTATAAGAAACAATGGATGAAACAGAAGATGAGTACAGATGGAGACCATGATCAATTGTACCTTGAATATACCGAATAATGCGTTTGAGAGCTTGCATATGATCAACTCTTGATCATGCATATGTAAACACACTTGTTGAACATAACAAATATTTGGTCGGGTGAATGTAAGATATTGAAGAGCCTCAAAGAAGACTGCTATATAAAAGATCTTTAGATCCTTTATAGGGGAGTACTAGAAGCGGACTAACCTTCTCCTTGTGTCAACAGAGTAGAAGATGACTTGCAAGAAGACATTCTCGCTCGCTAAATTATTTGCTCTGCATACGTTTCGTGAAAGGAACATACCACCCTTATGTCGAGAAACTGCAATGCCAAGAAATAATTTAAAGGACCAAGATCCTTTCATAGCAAACTCTGAGCCGAGAAGCTTCAAAATAGACAGTTGGAGAGCATTAGAAGATGCAGTGAGAATAATATCGCTAGTCATAAAGCAAAATATATGCTATATCATGACCTCTTGCGATAAATAAATAACGAATTATCACACTTGCTATTAGAGAAACCAAGGAAATGACATAATCAGCAAATCGCTTATACCAAGCTCGAGGTGCCTGTTTGAGTCCATACAATGATTCTTACGTAACAAGCATACATAACTGGATGAATACGATCCCGATACCCCAATGGTTGATGCATATACACTCAAGCTTTTGTAGCTCACCATGAACAAACATTTTTAACATCCAACTGATGAATAGGCCATGCCTTTTGACAGAGAAAGAGAAAGAACTGTGCGATCGGTAGCCGGTTTCACCACCGACTAAAATGTTTCGCCACAATCAATGCCCACCGTACGAAGCCTTTCCCCATCACCTAAAAGACGGGCTTTATGCCTCTTAAAAACACCATCGATTTTTCTATGAGCAAAATCCACATAGAATGAATAATCATTCACATTAGGTGGACAGGGCACCAACTCCCACGTCTTATTTTTTTTAATAAGAGCAATCATATTCATCGGCCCACGCCAACTTCCAATTCGGGTCACGAAGGGCTTCTACTGGGCTACGTGGTAGTGGGGACCGTGTAATCAGGTAGTAGCATATGCATGGTCATATTTTCTATTGGGTTAAAAATACCTATTTGGCTTCTTGTGACCATGGTGGGCGACAGGGCAAGGAATTTGATGTTTGGGCAGGAGATGGGGGGAGAGTAGGGAGAAGTTGGGCTCAAGTGTCACCGGGCTCATAGGAGTAGGCCGCCGCAGAAGGTGGAGGTGGGTCGTGTGTTTTGGCCATTTGTAGCCAGTAGAAGGAGAAGAATTTTGATTTCGTAAGTGATGCAATGTATATGGTGAAATATCATCACATAAAAATCATAAGTAGAAGCAGAAGGAGAAGTAATTGTGCAAGGAAACACATGCTCTCATCAAACAAACATGCCGACAAATTATAATCTTATTTGAGGACAAGTCATAGCATTTATAGTCACGGTGATTCGGAGGATATCCCAAAAAGACACATGGAGTTGAACGAGGATGCAACTTATTGATGGTTGTAGATGGAAAAAGAGGATAACACAAGCACCCAAAAACCCAAATGTGAGAAAGATGGAACCCGATGATAAAGAATTTGAAGTGGAGATATACTTCAAAGCTTGCTTGGAAGCACATTAAGAAGATATGCGTAGCCATTTGTAAACGCATGATGCCAAAAAGAAGGGGGAAGAGAGGCATGAGCTAAAAGAGTACGAGTAATATTATTTATAGACCGAAATTTTCGTTCGCTATAACATTTTTGAGACGAGGTATGAGGACAAGAAAGACGAAAAGACATGCCATTTGTTTTACAAAACTCCCAAAAAGGGCCATTGTCAACACCCTCCCATTATCACATTGCACATTCTTAATACATGTTCAAATTGGGTGAGAATATGAGTGCTTTAAAAGCTAAGAATTTGTCAAACACATCCGATTTCTTAGCTATGGGAAAAGTCCACGGAAAATTAGAATAATCATCTAAGAAAACAACATAATATTTATGCCCCATAGAACTCAAAAGAGGAGATGTCCAAAGATCACTATGAATAATATCAAATGGCATAATAGTAATTGATTTTGAAGAAACAAAATGGAAACTTAATATGTTTTCCAAAGACACAAGATTGGACAAATGCTAGAACTTCTTGAATGACGACATAATCAATGCTTATTTAGCCTAAGAACATCTAAAACGGAAGCAATTCCAGACATGACCCAAACGATCATGCCAAAGAGTAGTGAAATGGCTGCAAAGTTGTTGAGTGGAGGGCTTAATTGTTGATGGAAGAGGTAAAAGAGGATGTAAAGGTCGCCCGACTATCACATCTCGCATTGGCTTCCCTTGCCTCGTAAAACTTCACAAAAAACCCAAAAGGATCAACTCAACTGTCACATAATTACTGGCAGAGTAAACTTACGCATTTAAAATGAGGTTTTTAATGATTTTGGGAGCATGAAGAACATTGTTTAGGGACAAAGGAGGATTATGATTAGTCAAAGACGTGTGACCATAACCATGAATTGAAATAATATGACCATTGCCCACGTAATGCTCACTATTATGATTATCAAATTAAAATAAGATGAGAGATTACCATTGGAGAAAGTCATATGAGAAGTAGCTCCGGTGTCCATGTACCATGTCCGATTGGGGATTTAACGACATAGTATGCATCGCGTGCTATATCCGTTGGTTGCATATGGAAGGATCGCCCACTGTTGAACCCATAAAGGCTCGAAGTAAATGCGGCTCAGCCACCAGGCTGCTGCTGCCCCCTTGTTACTCATTGACGCCGAGCCCACCCTTGTGTTGATAAGTGGGCATGGTGGAGCGGCCCATTGTGGCATCCAACCCCAAGGAGGAAAATTAGCCAACTTGGCTTGTGACCCCCACCGTCGCTGTCCGAGAAGGTTGCCGCCTGTGAGCCGGGATTGTTGCTGTCCACCCCGAGCACCACCACCGTGAGATCGACCCCGGCGCCCTCCACCAGACCTTTGCCGGCCACCAACCCTTACGCCCAGAATTCTTGCGGTTGCCATGTTGCTTCCCACGATGATTAGAATGGTTCGAATGGAGAGGATGGATAACCCGAATCCTCATACCCCAACAATCCCGGTGCCCACCATATGACTCGGAAAAGCTCGTGCGCCTCCTCAAGTCAAGCTCTTCTAAAGTCAATACGACCTGCTTGATAGAATGGGAGGTAAAGGGTCACTTTGTCGAATCAAGGTACCAACACCCGATATGCTCGGTGAGACCCGAACGTAGTTGAATAACAAGCCGACTATTCGATACCGGCGCTCCGACATTCTTAATTGGGATCGAAGAAGAGACTTGAGACGCCGACAATATGCTTCTAAACGTTCTGAAAATTCTCCATCTTTGTATTGGAAAAATTCGGCCCTTTGTCACCACATCGAAATTCTTGTTATCTTGGAAAATATCACTGAGTCGATTCCAAGCTTCCATGGCCGTAGCACCGGTCTTCCGATAATAGTATGCAAGATATCATTAGAGATTGTAGCATAAATCCATGAAAGAACCGTAGCATCAAGAGTCGACCATACCCCTCATCCTCGGTCGAAGGAACCTTTCTTGCCCCGGCAGGAGGAATAATATGATGAAGGACCTTATGAGAACGAGTGGCGTTATTTGAAGAGTTCCGCCCATGAGTATTGGACATTCTCCATTTCTAGAGGATGGAGCGGTTCCGACGTTCAAACCACAAGTGCGTGATGAAAAGTGCTCTTGTTATCCAACATGGGTGGACAGAAGAAGAATAGAAAAGAAGAGTAATGGAGAAGAAGAAGAAGAAGGCTCGGGAGCTTTGCGGAAGGAAGAAAATCGCTTTTTCTCTAGAAATCTACTACTATATTAGAAATAATTCCTCAATGATTCTCATTAAGATCAACGTATATATACAAAACCGAAGCATGATATGTGCCTAATTTTAAGGGATACAATTAGCAAGATATGTGCCTAATTCTAAGGGATACAGTTAGCATGATATATGCCTAAATATATTTACATATATTTAACAAAAATAATGAATTTATACGATAATTTAAATTTTATATTATAATAAATAAATCTACAGATATTTAGTAAAACAATTGGAATTATGTGAATTTGTAATCAAGTCTCTAAGTGAATTCACCGCTAGATAAAGTCACATCCTTTTTTAGTTACCCAATTTCAAAATGAAAAAAACAAAAATTCTATTTATTATTTAATTATTGATAAAATTTGATTTTAGTTCTTGTATATTTAATTAAACTCATATTTTCTTTAATTAGTCAAAATATATATTTTTGGTCTTCTTATATAGAAAACACATTGCATCAAGATACTTTTAGAACTATATTACCCGTTACTTCAAATCATGAAAAATTGGAGAGACCATCAATTTATTCAATGAATTCTTTAAAAAAACACCGTTATATTTTCGCTCTGCTATTTTTCACGGAAAATATGAAAAATATATATATATATATATATATATATATATATATATATATATATATATATATATATATATATATTTTAAAATCGATGGATGTTCATCGGTTAATTTCGAATGAAAATTATTATTTGTACATTTGTTTTAAAAGAAAACTTCTAAAGGGAGCTACTAACAACATATATACTGGTTGTTTTATAATTTAAAAGAAAAAGAAAAAAAAACAATATATAATTGAGTTAATACCCCAAAATACTCTCACAACGCTATTTGGAATGGATGAAACAACATAAAAATATCTAAGCAACTCGTGTCAATGTTCATAATTTATTGCAACAACTCAACAATTGTTGTTTGATTTGTCAAACATAATTGAAGTTGTCGCAAGTCAATGTGCATTTGTTAAAAAAATCTATATTTTGTGTAAATTTTTACTTTTCCTTAAAAATCAATTCTGTTTTCTAATTTATTTGAGTTTTTAGTTAAAGTTGTTGCAACAACTTCCTCAAATGTTGAAAAAAATCAAAACAACTATTGAGTATTTTGCTAATAAATCTATTAAATTGCCGCAACAACTTCCTTAGATGTTGCAAAAAATCGAACAACTAAGTTCATCCTGTAAGTTATTTGAATTGTTGTAACAACCTTGAAATCTCTAAGCACCCTCGTTACAATTTCTTTATTCCAATTTCTTTGATTTCATCAAATAACAATTGCTGAATTAAAAGCTGTCGTGATAACTCACTCCTCTCGTTAAATAAATAATATCGAAGGCGGTACTTATTTTCTCATTTATTTTAAATGATTGATTAAATTAATATAATTTAAAAAATGAAAAAATAAAAAAATTAAAAAAATTAAAAAAATTAAAAAAATTAAAAAAATTAAAAAAATTAAAAAAATTAAAAAAATTAAAAAAATTAAACACAAACACACACACACAAAAAAAGATGAATAATTTATTATTTTCTCTATAAACTTGTCATTATCCATTTAAGATTGATCTTGGTATTAATAATTAAAATAGGACTTCCAATTTTGAAAAAAATATATTACTAGTACTATTTATTCTCCTTAAAGAAAATCAGAATAATAGATATTTATTAAAATAATATTAGTTTAATCAAGGAAAACAATTTTTACTAATCGCCTCAATTCAATAAACGTTTATGTAAATTCATAAATATATTTAGAATTTAGAATTTGTGAAGTTTAAAAACTATATTAAATTAATATTGTAATAATTAAATTTATGATTAAATGATTATTGATATTTAGTAAAGCTACTAGAATTTTGTGAATAGTTGATCAAGTTCTAAAACCGATAAAGCCCAATCTTTTAATTACCCAATTTAAAGAAGAAAATGTTCAGTTTTTGATGTTTAATTATTTATAAAATTAAATTTTAATTAATTATATATTATCTTCGATTAGTCAAAATATATATTTTTATCCTTTATTGAAAATAAAATAGTATCAACAAAATTCAAAAACTATAATAACAACTATCAAAAGAGCACAAAAATAGACGAACTAAAATAAAGGGACTCCATTGATTTTGTAAAAGATAGAGAGACTAAAATTTGTTGATTTTTTGCAAATAAAAAATCGGTGAATTTCCATCTGCTACTTTTCATGCTAAAAATATACGAAACTATGAAAGAAATTATTTTTAAATAAAAAAATTGGTGGATGTTCGTCGGTCAATTTCGCGTGAAAAATTATTATTATTCATTATATTTTGTATTTTTAAATAAAAATCGTAATGGAGTTGCTGCTATAACATAAGTAGTTAAGTAGTCACCCGAAAATACTCTTGCTATTTCACCTCCCAATAATTAATTAGCTTATATTAAAATTTAAACTGACATATTTATCCTCATCCATTAAAAACTCTCCTATGCCAAATGATATAACCCTATAAAATCCCTACTACACTAAGCTTTCATATTTCATCTTGAGAGTACAAAAAGAAATATCACCATTATTATTAATCATGACAAAGAAAAATTGCGTTGTTGCTCTTGGCATTTGTATTTTCCTATTTGTCAATTTATATGTTGCAAGTGAGGAATCGATATCCTCAACCGAAAGTGCTGCTACACAAGCTAAAGGAGAAGATTGGTGGTTTCCATGGTTTCGCTTTTATCCTCGGCCACGCTTTCATCCTCATCCATGGCCATTTGTTCATCCTCCAATGCCTCTACCCGGGTGGTTTTCATCCTCATCCATGGCCATTTGTTCATCCTCAGATGCCAGCTGGCGAAGGCTTTCATCCTAAGTTTTCCTTATTATCCATGGCCATTCATGCATCCACCGCCCATCTCCACCTAAAGGAGAAAATTAAAAATATTCACTAATGAAATCAATTAAGTGATGGATCGATATCTTAATTGATCACCACATATTTTTGATCTTGACATTAATCAATATCTTAAAGATTCATAGTTTTAGAGTAGTTAAATTAGTATTTATGAATTTTCAAGTAGTTTCGGTTCGTGTAAGACAATTGTTTACTCCCTCGGTTATCATTAAATAAAAAATTCTAAGCTTTTCTTAACATGCATTTTTTAATTTTATACTATTGCTTATTAACACATTTTTTTGGTGTGTAAAAATAAATTATTCTATTTATAATGCTCATAATATGTATATTTGAATATTTATAAAATAGAATTCTTCTAATATGTAAAAATAATTATTTAAGGTGTATAATTAATAAGCTAATATTTCCTTTAATTATTACAATTTATGAGTCGTTATGTTCTTATTAGTTTGTTTAATATAAAAGGCCTCCTTCTTTGACTACTACCGCCTTAGTGAAAGAAATGAAGATCTCGCATATGTTAGGCAATCTAAGCTTGCTAATATTTTTATATTTTAAATATTATTTAATTTTAAAATCAAATTATAACACTTGTCGTTAATTTATTAATAAATTAAAAATATTAAAAAAATCAAAATCATAAATTTTAATATAATTTATCATTAAATAAACCACCAATGAATATTTACTATTTAATGATAGAAGTTATGTCACTAATTTTTATTCTTAATTTAAGTTTTGTTATATGGAAACACTTGCACTCAGACATCTAAATGCATTAAACAATACTATAAAAAACATTAATACAAAAGGAAATAAAGATTAATTAGATATGTGATTCATCGTCAATTTATTGCTAAAAAATAATATTTAATACTCTTTTGATTATTGATCATTAAACGAGGGTTTACTTTCTATTATCAAAATTAGTTTTCTCGTTGAAAGTAAACAATGCAAAAACAATATAATAATAAGTGATCCTACATGTTATTTTCATTATTGGTAACCTGATATAAAAATAAAAAATAGCTAAGTGCACTAAGGATCTTGCATTTACGTAGAATTAGAGAGGCAAAGGTCACACCGCTAAAGGGCATGATGATGTAGTTTATTCTACGCCTCAAATCCGAAGGTTACAGGTCACACAAATATATATTTAGCATGATCTAGCTCATTTTTTAATTATAACACTCATATAATAGTTTAAATTTAATAGTTTTCTCAACATGCTTGTCATTATCCATCTCAAAATTGTTGTATTAATAATGAAAATAGGACATCCAATTTTGAAAAGAAAATTATTACTAGTACTATTTATTCTCCTAAAGAAACCAACGACAATCATTTTTTAAAATAATAATTTTGTTTTTAAAAATAACAATACTCACCGACTGCCACCTCGCTCAATAAACATTTAGATAAATCTATTAGCAGATTCAGAATTTAAAATTATTAGAAATAATTCCTCAATGATTTTCATTAAGATCAACGTATATATACAAAACCGAAGCATGATATGTGCCTAATTCTAAGAGATACAGCTAGTATGATATGTGCCTAATTCTAAGGGACAAGCGCTTAGCATGATATGTGCCTAATTCTATGGGATACAGTTAGCTCAGAGGTATGCCTAAATATATTTACATATATTTACCACACACCGCAGCCAAGCCGGAGGCTGCTCCGACACCGATACCGGCTGCGAAAATCTTCAAATAGAACTCGCGGTAGACCCTTGGTAGAGATGTCTTGCGATCTGATATCGGGAAAGTACATGAAGAACAATAAACCTGACCACGGTGCAACTTTTCCCCGCACAAAATGAAATGTCCATCTCAATATGTTTGGTACGTTGGATGTTAATCGATAAGTAATGCACTAAATTGTCACACAACAATTGTAGCCTGTTTAATCGGGACAATGTAACTCCAAAAGCAAATTTCTGAAACCAACATGATTCGGATACCACATTTGCCACACCCTATACTCGGCTTCAGCATCGGACCGAGAAAGAGTAGGTTGTCTCTTAGAAGACCAAGAAATCAAATTATCACCCAAAAATACACAATAACCGCCAGAGGTAGATCATTCCGTATTCGGGCAACTCACCCCAATCAAGATCAGTATAAGAAACAAGGGATGAAACAGAAGATGAGTAGAGATGGAGACCATGATCAATTGTACCTTGAATATACCGAATAATGCGTTTGAGAGCTTGCATACATCAACTTCCTGATCATGCATATGTAAACACACTTTTTGTTGAACAAAGATAACAAATATCTCGGTCGGGTGAATAAGATATTGAAGAGCCCCAAAAAGACTCCTATATAAAGACAGATCCTCATAGGGAGTACTAGAAGTTGCACTAACCTTCTCATTTGTGTCAACAGGAGTAGAAGATGACTTTCAAGAAGACATCTGCTCTCGCTCAATTATTTGTCGTGGCATACTTTGCGTTGTGAAAGGAACATACCACCCTTTTGTCGAGAAACCGCAGCTAAAAAAATAATTTAAAGGACCAAGATCCTTCATAGCAAACTCTGGAGCCGAGAAGCTTCATAATAGACGTACCGGAGCATTAGAAGATGCGAAGTGAGAATAATATCATCAACATAAAGCAAAAATATATGTCATATCACGACCCTTGTGATAAATAAATAACGACTATCACACTTGCTATTAGAGAAACCAAGGGAAATGACATAATCAGCAAATCGCTTATACCAAGCTCGAGGTGCCTGTTTGAGTCCATACAATGACTTACATAACAAGCATACATAACTGATGAGTACGATCCCGATACCCCAATGGTTGATGCATATACACACCGTTTTCTTGTAGCTCACCATGAAAAAGGCATTTTTAACATCCAACTGATGAATTGGCCATGCCTTTGACAGAGAAAGAGAAAGAACAGTGCGAATGGAAGCCGGTTTCACCACCGGACTAAATATTTACCACAATCAATGCCCACCGCTGAGTTTTCCCCACACCTACAAGACGGGCTTTATGCCTCTTAAAAACACCATCGATTTTTTTCTATGAGCAAAACCACATAGAATGAATAGGCATACATTAGGTGGACGGGGCACCAACTCCCACGTCTTATTTTTAATAAGTAGCATCATATTCATCGTCCATGGCCAACTTCCAATGGTCACGAAGGGCTTCTACCGGTTACGTGGCAGGGGACCACACCGTAGTAGCATATGCATGGTCATATTTTCTATTGGGTTTAAAAATACCCATTTGGCTTCTTGTGACCAGGGCCGATTGGTGGGCAAGGAATTTGATGTTTGGGCAGGAGATGGGGGGAGAGTAGGAGAAGCTGGGCTGTGGGCCAAGTACCGGGCTCATAGGAGTAGGCCACGCAGGAAGGTGGAGGTGGGTCGTGTGTTTTGGCCATTTGTAGCTGAGTAGAAGGAGAAGAATTCTGATTTCGTAAGTGATGCAATATATATGGTGAAATATCATCACATAAAAAATCATAAGTAAAAGCAGAAGGAGTATGCAATTGTGCAAAAGGAAACACATGCTCATCAAACACAACATGCCGACAAATTATAATCTTATTTGAGAACAAGTCATAGCATTTATAGCCACGGTGATTCGGAGGGATATCCCAAAAAGACAGATGGAGTTGAACGAGGTTGCATCTTATTGATGGTTGTAGATGGAAAAGAGGATAACACAAGTACCAAAACCCGAATGTGAGAGAAAGATGGAACCCGATGATAAAGAATTTGAAGTGGAGATATATTTAAAAGCTTGCTTGAAGCACAATAAGAAGATATGTAGCCATTTGTAACGCATGATGCCAAAAACAAGGGGGAAGAGAGGCATGAGCTAAAAGAGTACGAGTAATATTATTTATAGACCGACTTTTTCGTTCACTTACCATTTTGAGACAAGGTATGAGGACAAGAAAGACGTGGAAAGACATGCCATTTGTTTTTACAAAACTCCCAAAGTACATTGTCAAACACCCTCCCATTATCACATTGCACATTCTTAATATTACGTTCAAATTGGGTGAGAATATGAGCTTTAAAAGCTAAGAATTTGTCAAACACATCCGACTCCTAGCTATGTGGGAAAAAGTCCACAGAAAATTAGAATAATCATCTAAGAAACAACGAATATTTATGCGCTTCATAGAACTCAAAATAGGAGATGTCCAAAGATCACTATGAATAATATCAAATGGCATAATAGTACTTGATTTTAAAGAAACAAATGGCAACTTAATATGTTTTCCAAACACACAAGATTGACAAATGCTAGAACTTGAATGACGATTACAATCATTGCTTTTATTTAGCCTAAAAACATCTAAACGGAAGCAACTGATGACCCAAACGATCATGCCAAAGAGTAGGTGAAATGGTTGCAAAGGCTGGAGTGGAGTGGGCTTAATTGTTGATGGAAGAGGTAAGAGATAAAGGTCGCCCGACTATCACATCTCGCATTGGCTTCCCCGCCTGAAAATCCTTCACGTAAAACCCAAAAGGATCAAACCTAACCTGTCACATAATTATCAAGTAGTAAAAACTTACGGACAGAATGAGGTTTTTTAATGATTTTGGGAGCATGCAGAATATTGTGTAGGGACAAAGGAGGATTATGATTAGTCAAAGACGTGTGACCATAACCATGAATTGGAATAATATGACCATTGCCCAGCGCAATACCACTATTATGATTACTCAAATTAAAATAAGACGAGAGATTACCATTAGAGAAAGTCATATGAGAAGTAGCTCCGGTGTCCATGTACCATGTCTGATCGTGGGGATTTAACGACATAGTATGCATCGCAGAAGCTATATCCGTTGGTGCATATGTAGTGGACTGCCCAATCGTTGGAACTCCATAAAGGTCAGCTGTGGGTCATGGCCCAAGAAGACCAGCCGCCGCTGCCCCTTGTTACTCATTGTACGCTGAGCCCACCCTTGTGTTGGATATGGGCAAGGTGGAGTGGCCCATTGTGGCATCCAACCCTAAGGGAGGAAAATTAGGCCACGGCACAGACCCCCATCAAACAAGGTCCTAAGGGCTTAGAGCCGATTGTTGCCGCCGGTCCACCTCGAGCACCACCACCGTAAGATCGACTCCCCGGCGCCCCCACCAGGACCTTTGCCGCCACCGAACCCTTACGCCCAGAATTCTTGCGGTTATGTTGTTTCACGATGATTAGAATGGTTCGAATGAGAGGATGGATAACTCAATCCCTCATACCCAACTCGGTGGCAGACACCATAGCGATCTGTCATGGGCACCTCTCCTTCGCCAAGCCGGCCTCTTCTAAATTCAACATCGACCGGGCTTGATAGAATGGAGGTAAAGGGTCACTTTGTCGAATCAAGGTACCAACACCCCCGATATGCTCTCGTGAGACCAAACGAGCTGAATAACAAGCCGACTATTCTGAAGCTACCGGCGCTCCGACATTTTTAATTGATCAGCAAGAGACTTGAGATGTCGACAACATGCCAAAACGTTCGGAAAATTCTCCATCTTTGTATTGGAAAATTCGGATTCCAGAGTTACCACACTAAAAATTTGTTATCTTGAAAATATCACGGAGTCGATTCCAAGCTTCCATGGCCGTAGCATCGGGTTCCTCGCAATCAGTGCATGCAAGAGATCATTAGAGATTGTAGCATAAATCCATGAAAGAACCGTAGCATGAAGAGCTTCCACCATAATTCTTTTTCATCCTAGGACGTAAGGAAAGTCTTCTCTTTGCCCCTCGGCGTGAGGAATAATATGATGAAGGACCTTATAAGAACGTGCGGTTATGGAAGAGTTCCACCCATGTGCAGTATTGACATTCTCTATTTCTAGAGTGATGGAGATATGGTTCCAAATGCTCCGAAAACCATGCTGTGATGAAAAGTGCCTGTTATCCGACATGGTGACAAGAAGAATAGAAAAGAAGAGTAATGAGAAGAAGAAGAAGAAGGCTCGGGAGCTTTGCGGAAGGAAGAAAATCGTTTTCTTTTCCCTTTAACTGATACCAGTTATTGGAAATAATTCCCTCAATGATTCTCATTAAGATCAACGAGTATATACCAGATCGAAGCACACAGTGTGCCTAATTCTAAGGGATACAAAGGCATGATATGTGCCTAATTCTATGATATAGTTAGCATGATGCCTAATTCTAAGGGATACAGTTAGCATGATATATATCAACATATTTACATATATTTCAAAAATAATGAATTTATACGATAATTCTTAAATTTTATATTATAATAAATAAATCTACGTGATATTTAGTAAAACAATTGGAATTATGTGAATCTTAATCAAGCCCTAAGTGAATTCACCTCTTCTAGATAAAGTCACATCCTTTAGTTACCCAATTTCAAAAATGAAAAGCAAAAATTTAATTTGTTATTTAATTACACAAATTTGGATTTTAGTTCTTGTATATTTAATTAAACTCATATTTCCTTTAATTAGTCAAAATATATATATTTGGCCCTCTTATATAGAAAACACATTGCATCATGATACTTTTTAGAACTATATTACCCATTACTTCAAATCATGAAAATTTGAGAGACCCTATCAATTTATTCAATGAATTCTTTTAAAAAAAACACTCAATATATTCATGGTTATTTTTCACGCTGGGAAATTATGAAAAATATATATATTTTTTTTTTAAATCGATGGATGTTCATCGGTTAATTTCCTGCATGAAAATTATTTGTAATATTTGTTTTAAAAGAAAACTTAAAGGAGCTACTTAACAACATATATAATTATTGATTTATAATTTAAAAAGAGAAAGAAAAAAAACAACATATGTAATTGGAGTTAATACCCCAAAATACTCTCACAACGCCACTGTTCTGATGAAACAACATAAAACATCTAAGCAACTGTGTCAATAGGTTCAGTAATTTATTGCAACAACCTCAACAATTGCTGTTTGATTTGTCAAACATTAATTGGAAGTTGCCGCAACTCATTGCATTTGTTAAAAATCTATATTTGTGTACTTTACTTTTTAAAAAATCAAAATCTGTTTTAATTTATTTGAGTTTTTAGTTAAAGTTGTTGCAACAACTTCCTCAAATGTTGAAAAAAATCAAACAACCATTGAGATTTTTGCGACAAATCTATTAAATTGCTGCAACAACTTCCCTTAGATGTTGAAAAAAAAAATCGAACAACTAAGTTCATCCCAGAAGTTATTTGAATTAAGTTGTAACAACCTTGAAATCTCTAAGCACCTCGTTACAATTTCTTTATTCCAATTTCTTTGATTTCATCAATTTGTTGACTAAAGTTGTCGTGATAACTCACTCCTCTGTTAAATAAATAATATCGCCTGCGGTACTTATTTTCTCATTTATTTTAAATGATTGATTAAATCAATATTTTAAATTTGAATATTGAATTGAATATTTTTACTCCATTACATGAATTAGTTGAATTGTGAATTGTTGTAACTTTTTAAAAAGTTTTGGGGTGTTACAAACACACACACACAAAAAAAAGATGAATAATTTATTATTTTTTCTATAAACTTGTCATTATCCATTTAAGATTGATCTTGGTATTAATAATTAAAATAGACTTCCAATTTAAAAAATATATTACTAGTACTATTTATTCTCCTTTCTTAAAGAAAATCAGAATACAAATTTTTTTTTTTTTTAAAATAATATTAGTTTAATCAAGGAAAAACAATTTTTAATAATCGCCCTCAAATCACAACGTTATGTAAATTCATAAATATATTTAGAATTTAGAATTGGAATAGTGTTCAAAAACTATATTAAATTAATATTGTAATAATTAAATTTATGATTAAAAATGATTGCTGATATTTAGTAAAAGCTACTAGAATTCTTGCAATAGTTGATCAAGTCTCTAAAACTCACCGGATAAAGCCCAATCTTTTAATTACCCAACAGTGAAGAAAATGTTCGCCCTTTGGACGTTTAATTATTTATATAAAATTAAATTTTAATTAATTATATGTTATCTTCAATTAGTCAAAATATATATTTTTATCCTTTATTGAAAATAAATAGTATCAAAAAAATTCAAAAACTATAATAACAACTATCAAAAGAGCACAAAAAATAGACGAACTAATATAAAGGGACTCATTGATTTGAAACGATAGAGAGAGGTTAAAATTTGTTGATTTTTAAACAGAAAAATCGGTGAATTTCCATTTGTTACTTTTCTTCATAGTTAAAATGTACGAAAACTATGAAAGAAATTATTTTTTTTAAAAAAAAATGGGTACAATTAAACGATTAATCAAATAAAAAATTAAAAAAACTTAAAAATATTTTATTTTTAAATAAAATCGTAATGGAGTTGCGTTATAAATATAAGTAGTTAAGTAGTCACCCCAAAATACTCTTGCTATTTCACCTCCCAATAATTAATTAGCTTCTATTAAAATTTAACCGACATATTTATCCTCATCCATTAAAACTCTCCCTATGCCAAATGATATAACCCTATAAAATCCCTACCACAAGCTTCATATTTCCTCTGAGAGTACAAAAAGAAATATCACCATTATTATTAATAATGACAAAGAAAATTGCGTTGTTGCTATTGTCGTTTGTATTTTCCTATTTGTCAATTCTATGTGGGCTGCAAGTGAGGAATCGATATCCTCAACCGAAAGTGCTGCTACACAAGCTAAAGGAGAAGATTGGTGGTTTCCATGGTTTCGTTTTTATCCCTGGCCACGTTTTCATCCTCATCCATGGCCATTCGTTCATCCTCCAATGCCTGCTGGTGGTTTTCATCCTCATCCATGTAATATTTGTTCATCCTCCGATGCCGCCGGGCGTGCTTTCATCCTAAGTTTCCTTATTATCCATGTATCATTCATGCATCCACCAGCCTATCTCCACCTAAAGGAGAAAATTAAAATATTCACTAATGAACTAATTAAGTGATGGATCGATATCTTAATTGATCACCACATATTTTTTATCTTGAGGTTAATCAATATCTTAAAGATTCATAGTATTAGAGTAGTTAATTTAGTATTTTATGAATTTTCAAAGTAGTTTCTGCTCTGGTGAAGAAAATTGTTTAATTTCGCTTATCATTAAATAAAAATTTAAGTTTCTTTTCTTAACATGCATCGTTTCTAACTTTATACTATTGCTTATTAACATATTTTTTGCGTGTGTAAATAAATTATTCTATTTATGATGCTCATAATATTATATTTGAATATTTAGAAAATAGAATTCTTCAATATGTAAAAAATAATTATTTAAGGTGTAAGGAATTAATAAGCTAAATATTTCCTTTAATTATTACAATTTATGAGTCGTTATGTTCTTATTAGTTTGTTTAAAATAAAAGGCCTCCTTCTTGACTACTACCGCCTTAGTGAAAGAAATGAAGATCTCGCATATAGTTATTAGGCAATCGGTTTAAGTAATATTTTTTATATTATAAATATTATTTAATTTTAAAATCAAATTATTATAACACTTGTCGTTAATTTATTACTAAATAGTTCTTAATTGATAGAGTTTTTTTTTAAATATAATTTATCATTACATAAAACTAAAGAATATTTACTATTTAATGATAGAAGTTATGTCACTAATTTTTATTCTTAATTTAAGTTTTGTTATATGGAAACACTTGCACTCAGACATCTAAATGCATTAAACAATACTCCAAAAAAAAAAATATTAATACAAAAGGAAATAAAAAGATTAATTAGATGTGAGATTCATCGTCAATTTATTGCCAAAAAATAATATCTTACTCTTTTGATTATTGATCATTAAACGAGGTTTTACTATTATCAAAATTATTTTCTCGTTGAAAAAGTAAACAATGCAAAAACAATATAATAATAAGTGATCCTACATGCTATTTTCAATATTGGCAACTGACATAAAAATAAAAATAGCTAAGTGCACTAAGGATCTTGCATTTACGTAGAATTAGAGAAAGGGTCACACCCCTAAAGGGCATGATGATGTAGCTTATTCTACGCCTCAAATCCGAAGGTTACGTCACACAAATATAAATTTAGCATGATCTAGCCTTCATATTTTTAATTATGGACACTCATATAATAGTTTAAATTTAGTAGTTTCTCAACATGCTTGTCATTATCCATTCAAAATTGCTTTTGGTATTAATAAGAAAAATAGGACATCCAATTTTGAAAAAGAAAATTATTACTAGTACTATTTATTCTCCTTAAAGAAAAACCAACTTAATAATCATTTTTTTTAAAATAATATTAATTTTGTTTTAAATAACAAATACTCACCGACTACCCGGCTCAATAAACATTTAGATAAATTCATTGACGTATCTCGTAATTTAAAATTATTAGAAATAATTCCTCAATGATTCTCATTAAGATCAACGTATATATACAAAAAAACCGAAGCATGATATGTGCCTAATTCTATGGGATACAGTTAGCATGATATGTGCCTAATTCTAAGGGATATAGTTAGCATGATATGTGCCTAATTCTATGATACAAGGCATGATATGTGCCTAAATATATTTACATATATTTAACACACCCTACAAATAAGCCTGAGGTTGCCTGACACCGAGACTGTCACGAAAATCTTCCAAACAGAACTCGCGGTAGACCCTTGGTAAAGATGTCACGATTCGGATATCGGAAGGTACATGAAGAACACAACCTCCACTACTTACAACTTTTTCCCGTACAAAATGAATGTCCATCTCAATATGTTTGGTACGTTGGATGTTGCACCGGGATAAGTAATAGCACCGACATTGTCACAATAAACAAGTGTAACCTGTTTAATCGACAATGTAACTTCAAAAGCAAATTTCGTAACAAGCCATGATTCGGATACTACATTTGCCACACCCCTCATACTCCGACTTCAAAGATCGGACCGAGAAAGAGTAGGTTGTCTCTTAGAAGACCAAGAAATCAAATTATCACCTAAAAATACACAATAACCAGAGGTAGATCGTCTCGTATTCTGGCAACCACCCCAATCGCATCGTATAAGAAACAAGGGATGAAATGTAAGATGAGTAGAGATGGAGACCATGATCAATTGTGTACCTGAATATACCGACAATGCACGGTTTGAGAGCTTGCATATATCAACTCGGATCATGTGTATAAACACACTTGTTGAAACAAAGATAACAAATATCTGGTCTTCCGTTAATGTAAGATATTGGAATTCCTCGTAAAGACTCCTATATAAAGACCCGATCCTCATAGGAGTACTAGAAGTTGCACTAACCTTCTCCTTTGTGTCAACAGGAGTAGAAGATGACTTGCAAGAAGACATTCTGTCGCCACTATTTCCTCGGCATACTCTTGCGTTGTAAAAGGAACATACCACCCTTATGTCGAGAAACCTAATGCCAAGAAAAAAATAATTTAAAGGACCAAGATCCTTTTCATAGCAAACTTTTGAGCTTATAGCTTCTGGTAATAGACAAATGGGAGAGCATTAGAAGATGCAAAGTGAGAATAATATCATCAACATAAATCAAAAAATATATGCCATATCACGACCCTTGGGAAGTATAAATAAATAACGAATTATCACACTTTTGCTATTAGAGAGCCAAGCGGAAATGACATAATCAGCAAATCAAGCTTATACCAAGCCCGGGTGCCCGCTTGAGTCCATACAATGACTTACGTAACAAGCATACATAATCCTCGGATGTGAGTACGATCCCGATACCCCAATGGTTGGCGAATTAATCGCTTTCTGTAGCTCACCATGAAGAAAGACATTTTTAACATCCAACTGATGAATAGCCATGCCTTTGACAGAGAAAGAGAAAAAGAACAAGCAGCAATGGTAGCCGGTTTCACCACCTGACTAAATGTTTCGCCACAATCAATGCCCACCGTCGAGTTTTCCCCATCACCTACAAGCACGGGCTTTATGCCTCTCAAAAGCACCATCAGATTTTTCTTTTATGAGCAAAAATCCACATAGAACGAATAACTTCACATTAGGTGGACGGGGGCACCAACTCCCACGCTCTTATTTTTAATAAGAGCATCATATCTATCGTCCATGGCCAACTTTACCTCGGTCACGAAGGCTTCTACTCTGGTTACGTGGGTAGTGGGGACCTGTAACTGTAGTAGCAGCTATGCATGGTCATATTTTCTATTGGGTTTAAAAATACCCATTTGGCTTCTTGTGACCATGGTGGGGCCGATTGGTGGCAAGGAATTTGATGTTCGGGGTAGGAGATGTGGGGAGAGTAGGAGAAGCTGGGCCGTGGGCGGCACCGGGCTCATAGGAGCAGGGCCGGTCGCGCAGAAGGTGGAGGTGGGTCGTGTTTGGGCCATTTAGGCTGAGTAGAAGGAGAAGAATTTCCGATTGTAAGTGATGCACATATATGGTGAAATATCATCACATAAAAAAAATCATGAAGTAGTAGCGTATGAGTATGCAATTGTGCAAAAAGCGGAAACACATGCTTACCAAAACACAACATGCCGACAAATTATAATCTTATTTGAGACAATTCATAGCATTTATAGCCACTATGATTCGGAGGATAACCCAAAAAGACACATGGAGTTGAACGAGGTTGCAACTTATTGATGGTTGTAGATGGATAAAGAGGATAACACAAGCACCCAAAAACCCGAATGTGAGAGAAAGATGGAACCCGATGATAAAGAATTTGAGTGGAGATATATTTCCCAAAAGCTTGCTTGAAGCACATTAAGAAATATATGTAGCCATTTGTAACGCATGATGCCAAAAAGAAGGGGGAAGAGAGGCATGAGCTAAAAGAGTATTGAATATTATTTATAGACCACCCTTTCGTTCGGCTTTACCATTTTGAGACGAGGTATGAGGACAAGAAAGACGGAAAGACATGCCATTTGTTTTACAAAACTCCCAAAAGGGCCATTGTCAAACACCCTCCCATTATCACATTGCACATTCTTAATATTACGTTCAAATTGGGTGTGGAGAATATGAGCTTAAAAGCTAAGAATTTGTCAAACACATCCGATTTCTAGCTATGGAAAAAGTCCACAGAAAATTAGAATAATCACCCAAGAAAACAACATAAATATTTATGCCCCATAGAACTCAAAATAGGAGATGTCAAAAGATCACTATGAATAATATCAAATGGCATAATAGTACTTGATTTTAAAGAAACAAATGGCAACTTAATATGTTTTCCAAAGACACAAGATTGAAAAATGCTAGAACTTGAATGACGATTACAATCAATGCTTTTATTTAGCCTAAGAACATCTAAAACGAAGCAATCTCTATTGACCCAAACGATCATGCCAAAGAGTAGGTGAAATGGTTGCAAAGGTTGAGTGGAGGGCTTCTGATTGTTGATGGGAAGAGGTAAGAGATAAAGGTCGCCCGACTATCACATCTCAGTATTGGCTTCCCCCGTCTCGAAAATCCTTTCACGAAAACCTTAAAAAGGATCAAACTCAATCGGTCACATACCACGTGAAAACTTACTACGTAAATGAGGTTTTTAATGATTTTGGGAGCATGAAGAACATTGTTTAGGGACAAAGGAGGATTATGATTAGTCAAAGATGTGTGACCATAACCATGAATTGGAATAATATGACCATTGCCCAGCGTAATACCACTATTATGGTTACTCACCAAAATAAGACGAGAGAGTACCATTGGAGAAAGTCATATGAGAAGTAGCTCCTGTCCATGTACCATGTATGACGGGGATTTAACAATATTAGTATGCATCGCAGAAGCTATATCTGTTGGTGCATATGTAGTGGACTGCCCACTGGTTGAACCCATAAAGGCCCGCTGTGGTCGCAGGGCTCAAGAAGACCAGCCGCTGCTGCCCCTTGTTACTCATTGGACGCCGCCCACCTCTGTGTTGGATATGGCAAGGTGGAGTGGCCCATTGCGGCATCCAACCCCAAGGAGGAAAATTAGCTTCATGGTTGTGACCCCCACTGCTGTTCGTAAGGCTGCTGCCTGTGAGCCGGATTGTTGCCGCTGTCCACCTCGAGCACCACCACCGTGAGATCGACTCCCCGGCGCCCCCCCACTGGACCTTGCCGCCACCCCACCCTTACGCCCGCAATTCTGCGGTTGCCATGTTGCTTCCTTAATGATGATTAGAATGGTTCAAATGAGAGGATGGATAACTCGAATCCTCATATCCAATCCCGAGGCGTACACCTCGTGCGGACTCCGATCCCGCGGCGCCCCTTCCTCTTCGGCTAAGCGCCCTTCTAAAGTCAACATCGACCGGGCTTGATAGAATGGAGGTAAAGGTCACTTTGTCGAATCAAGGTACCAACACCCCTGGGATATGCTCTCGTGAGACCCGAAATGAGCTGAATAACAAGCCGACTATTCGATACCGGCGCTCCGACATTCTTTTTAATTGACGGCCACAAGAGACTTGAGACGACAATATGTCAAACGCTCGAAAATTCTCCATCTTTGTATTGGAAAATACGGCTTCCAGAGTTACCACACAGAAAATTTTGTTATCTTGGAAAATATCACGGAGTCGATTCCAAACTTCCATGGCCGTAGCATCGGGTTCGATAATAGTATGCAAGAGATCATTAGAGATTGTAGCATAAATCCCTGAAAGAACCGTAGCATGAAGAGTCCCATTATTTTTGCGTGTGTAAATAAATTATTCTATTTATGATGCTCATAATATTATATTTGAATATTTAGAAAATAGAACTTTTCTAATATGTAAAAAATAATTATTTAAGGTGTATGAATTAATAAGCTAAATTTTCCTTTTTAATTATTACAATTTATGAGTCGTTATGTTCTTATTAGTTTGTTTAAATAAAAAAGGCCTCCTTCTTTGACTACTACCGCCTTAGTGAAAGAAATGAAGATCTCGCATATAGTTAGGCAATCGGCTTAAGTAATATTTTTATATTTTAAATATTATTTAATTTTAAAATCAAATTATTATAACACTTGTCGTTAATTTATTACTAAATAGTTCTTAATTGATAGAGTTTTTTTAAATATAATTTATCATTACATAAACCAGCAATGAATATTTACTATTTAATGATAGAAGTTATGTCACTAATTTTTATTCTTAATTTATGTTTTATTATTTGGAAACACTTGCACTCAGACATCTAAATGCATTAAACAATACTCCAAAAAAAAAACATTAATACAAAAGGAAATAACGATTAATTAGATATGAGATTCATCGTCAATTTATTGCTAAAAATAATATTTAATACTCTTTTTGATTATTGATCATTAAACGAGGTTTACTTTCTATTATCAAAATTAGTTTTCTCGTTGAAAGTAAACAATGCAAAACAATATAATAATAAGTGATCCTACATGCTATTTTTCAATATTATAACCGACATAAAAATAAAAAGCCAGCCAAGTGCACTAAGTGATCTTGCATTTACGCAGAATTAGAGAAAGGTCACACCCCTAAAGGGAATGATGATGTAGTTTATTCTACGCCTCAAATCCATGTACAGGTCACAATAAATATAAATTTAGCATGATCTAGCTCATTTTTTAATTATGACACTCATATAATAAAGCTTAAATTTAGTAGTTTCTCTTACATGCTTGTCATTATCCATTTAAAATTGCTTTGGTATTAATATTGTTAGGACATCCACTTTGAAAAAAAATGTATTACTAGTACTATTTATTTTCCTAAAGAAAACCAACGACAATCATTTTTTAAAAATAATATTAATTTTGTTTTAAAATAACAATATTCAACACTACCTCACCACAAACTTTTAGATAAATTCTTTAAAGGTATCTCGTAATTTCAAATTATTAGAAATACCTCAATGATTCTCATTAAGATCAACGCATATATACAAAATATCGAAGCATGATATGTGCCTAATTCTAAGGATACAGTTAAAAGCGATATGTGCCTAATTCTATGTGGGATACGCTAGGGGCATGATATGTGCCTAATTCTAAGTGGGATACAATTAGGGCATGATATGTACTAATTCTAAGGGATACAAGCATAGCATGATATATGCCTAAATATATTTTTACATATATTTATAAAAATAATGAATTTATACGATAATTTAAATTTTATATTATAATAAATAAATCTACGATATTTAGGTAAAACAATTGGAATTATGTGAATCTGTAATCAAGTCTCTAAGTGAATTCACCTCTAGATAAAGTCACATCCTTTTAGTTACCCAATTTCAAAAATGAAAAAGCAAAATTTAATTTGTTATTTAATTATTGATAAATTTTGATTTTAGTTCTTGTATATTTAATTAAACTCATATTTTCTTTAATTAGTCAAAATATATATTTTTGGTCTTCTTATATAGAAAACACATTGCATCAAGATACATTTAGAACTATATTACCCATTACTTCAAATCATGAAAATTGGAGAGACCCTATCAATTTATTCAATGAATTCTTTTTAAAAAAACACTGGTATATTTTCGTCGGTAATTTTTCACGCGAAAATTATGAAAAATATATATACTTTTTAAATCGATGGATGTTCACTGTTAATTTCGCATGAAAATTATTATTTGTAATATTTTGTTTTAAAAGAAAAACTTAAAGGAGCTACTTAATCAAATATATATAATATTGTTTTATAATTCTAAAAAAGAAAAAGAAGAAAACAACATATGTAATTGAGTTAATACCCCAAAATACTCTTACAACGTCATTTGAATTGATGTGAAACAACATAAAAATATCTAAGCGTCAACAGGTACCATAATTTAATGCGTAACAACCTTTCAACAATTGCTGTTTGATTTTGTCAAACATTAATTGAAGTTGCTGCAACTCATTGCATTTGTTAAAAAAATCTATATTTTGTATACTTTACTTTTTTTCAAAAATCAATATCTCGTTTTCTAATTTATTTGAGTTTTTAGTTAAAGTTGTTGGACCAACTTCCTCAAATGTTAAAAAAAAATCAAACAACTATTGAGATTTTTGCGACAAATCTATTAAATTGCTGCAACAACTTCCGTAGATGTTGCAAAAAATCGAACAACTAAGTTCATCCCTAGTAGTTATTTGAATTGTTGTAACAACCTTGAAATCTCTAAGCACCGTTACAATCCCTTTATTCCAATTTCTTTGATTTCCATCAAATAATTGTTGAATTAAAGCTTGCCGTGATAACCTCACTCCTCTCTCGTTAAATAAAGAATATCAGCCGCGTACTTATTTTTCTCTATTTATTTTAAATGATTGATTAAATTAATATTTTATCTAATGTGTGTGTGATAAAATGCCTTAAAAAGGAGCAAGAAATATCGGTAGAAGTGTTGTTGATTTTAGAAAATCCAAAAGAGATAGGACGCAACTACACACACAAACACACACACACAAAAAAAAAAAAAAAAAAACTGTAAATTAATAATCAAACAATTCCATATGCATAATTAACTTGTAATCCTTTTTAATATTTTTTTAAATGTAAAATTAACAAATCAGAATATCTTACAAAGAAAAATATATTACTAGTACTATTTATTCTCCTTAAAGAAAATCAGAATAATAATTTTTTAAAAAATAATATTAGTTTAATCAAGGAAAATAATTTTTACTAATCGCCTCAATTCAATAAACGTTGCAAATTCAGAAACATATTTAGAATTTAGAATTTTTGAAAATATAAATTAAAGAGTTATTTAATTAAATTAATATTTTAATAATTAAATTTATGATTAAATAATTGTTGATATTTAGTAAAGCTACTAGAATTTTGTGAATAGTTGATCAAGTCTCTAAACCGGATAAAGCCCAATCTTTTTAATTACCCAATTTAAAGAAGAAAATGTTCAGCTTTTGATGTTTAGTTATTTATAAAATTAAATTTTAATTAATTATATGTTATCTTCGATTAGTCAAAATATATTTTTTTATCCTTTATTGAAAATAAATAGTATCAAGAAAATTCAAAAACTATAATAACAACTATCAAAAGAGCACAAAAAATAGACGAACTAAAATAAAGGGACTCCATTGATTTTGTAAAAGATAGAGAGAGACTAAAATTTGCTGATTTTTTAACAGAAAAATCGGTGAATTTCCATCTGTTATTTTCATGCTAAAATGTACTTAAAAACTATGAAAAAGAAATTATTTTTAAAAAAAAAAAAATTGGTGGATGTTCGTCGGTCAATTTCGCGTGAAAATTATTATTATTCGTTATATTTTATTTTTAAATAAAAATCGTAATGGAGTTGCGTTATAACATAAGTAGTTAAGTAGTCACCCGAAAATACTTGCTATTTCACCTCCCAATAATTAATTAGCTTCTTTGGCTAAAATCTTATATTAAAATTTAAACTGACATATTTATCCTCATCCATTAAAAACTCTCCTATGCCAAATGATGTAACCCTATAAAATCCCTACTACACCAAGCTTCGTATTTCATCTTGAGAGTACAAAAAAGAAATATCACCATTATTATTAATCATGACAAAGAAAAATTGCGTTGTTGCTGTTGTCTTTTGTATTTTCCTATTTGTCAATTTATGTGTTGCAAGTGAGGAATCGATATCCTCTACCGAAAGTGCTGCTACACAAGCTAAAGGAGAAGATTGGTGGTTTCCATGGTTTCACTTTTATCCCTGGCCACGTTTTCATCCTCATCCATGGCCATTTG